>JANBXA010000031.1:15625000-15895000 GCA_030556225.1 Cricetiscus sungorus | reverse complement strand
CAGTGAATTAAGGTAGAAGAAAGATAAAGGATGATATTATTTACATTCATTTAAAAATTATATGTATGCATATCTACATATATATACACATATTCATCTAATCTATCTATCTATCTATCTATCTATCTATCTATCATCTATGTATTCTCTGTGTGTGTTTTGCACAAGTGAATAAAGGTGCCAGGTGCCAGAGGAGTCCAAAAGAGGGCATTAGCCTTCTGGAGCTGGAGTTACAGAGGGCTGTGAATCACCAGATATGGGTGCTGGGTACTGAACTCAGATCCTCTGCAAGAGCACACACACTCTTAACTACTGAACTACCTCTCTATCCTGCATGGACTTCGCCACTTACTCCCTTAACCCAGTAGTGTGGGGATGGAGACAAATGATTGCTAGGTGTGCTGACTAGTAAGCCTAGCAGAAAAAGAAAACAACAACAAAACAAACAAACAAACAAACAAACACAACATTGAGTTTCAGGTTCAGTGTGAGACCCTGTATTGTAAATAAAAAAATGAGGTAGAAAGGGTTTGAGCTTTCCCTAGCCTCTGTGTGTGAAGGGATATTAATAGCTGGGAGTGAATAGCTGCACCCTGTGTGTACACCACACACACACACACACACACACACACACACACACACACACACACACACAGAGTTACATAATGCAGATCTTACAGGAGAGTAGCGAAGTGTGTTTCACAGATACTCACACGCCTGCAGGACTGGGGTCTTTGTCCAGAAGTGACTCTCTGTCTTTCCCTTGGATGCTGTTGCTTAGGAAACTGACTCAACCAGCTCAGCCTGCAGGAGTATGAACCAGCACTCAGGCAGCTCAGAGCCTAGAGGGGCCAGAAGAGCCCTTCCTAGTACCCTCCCATCCACAGGTACAAAAGGAAACAGGCAGCTGGTCCAGGGGCTCAGCATCATGGGAGACACTTTTCTGGCTTAGGCCCACGTTCCTTTTACATCTCTCCCGGTAGTACTCTGCTGGTGCTGTGTCCAACTGACTGCCCTCCTGAGGAGAGATGTACCTGGCAATTCCCAGGGCCTTCGTACATGCTCCTCCTTAGGGTAAAATTCAGGATAGCACCTTGGCCAGAGTGCTCCCAACCTCTGATCTCCTACCCCTGACCTCCCACTTTTGACCTCTCACTCCTGGCCTCTGTCTCTGACCTCCTAATTTTGGGTTCCCAAACCCTCTCTGGATTGGGACACTGGCTTCTGCCAACTGTGCAGACACCAGGACACTAACTTTACCTTTCACTCAGGTCCAAGTGGCTAACAGTCTCTATGTGGTCATGTCTCCCTCTCATGCTGGGCTTGACATATGACCATTACATGCTGAACCCTGAATCTACATGGCAAATTTACTATAATTTTTTTATTTTGTGCCATCCACAAATTCTATGTGAATTTTCAATTACTATATTATTCAGCTCATAAAAGGGTCCAGAGCATCAAGATTTTAGGGCTTTGGGACTTGTAGGGTCACAAATGTCATGTGTAGCAAAGTCAGCAAGGAGCCAGAGCAATACTTTCATGCTAGGAGATTTGGCTGAGCCAGGCTGTCAGTCCCTGGTATGGCAATGATGCCCTGTTCCTCACCTGTCCCTCCAAGGATGAGAACCTCCCATTCACTGAGATACCAGGCCCTCCTGAATGCTCGCTGCCAGCTGGACCATGATGGCTACCTGGCACATCACATGCCCACTTTCAATTGGGAGTGGGTAGACTCCCAGCCACAGCTGCTGTTGATGGCCAGGTTTCCTGGCCCTTGGGTCACACTATGATCCCAGAACAGCAGTGACCTGCCTGTGTTGTTGGCTCTCAGTGCTGCTGAAGTGGCTCTGGAGAACTGTTGTGATGAGTCCTGTGGCTGTGGTGTTGACAAGCACAAGGCCAGGAAATACCCAGAGGTTCACAGAGACACACTGAGCTGTGCTGCTTCCGTATATGAGATATCTTCAAAGCATGGACAGCTGAGAGTGGGTAGACCAGCCAGGCCCAGCAAGACCCAGAATTACCTCCCATTTCACTTTCCCCTGACCTCTGAGAAGAGTGTCCTCTACAGAGAGGATGATGACAGAGTTCCACAAGCTCCTTCATGGAAGACCAGGGCTGACAAGGCTCTCCACATGAAACCCATGAACATTAGCTCCCTAATAGCCTGGGCACAGGTGATGGTATTGACTGCATGGCAGCCATAGTAATTAGTGGTGAGTGCTGGCCTCACCAGCCTAGAGGGCAGCAAATAACCGCCCTGTTGTTGGAGTTCAAGGCTTGACCAAGGCCCGGATTGGTGAAGTCCAAGGAGCCTTTGTTGAGCTTTGCCTTTCCATCCTCCTTCCCTGTTGTCATTGATCCAAAACATCTCTGTCCCCCAAGGGATTTTCATGCCACTGTCTCACAGTATGGATTTTACCTCATGGGTGCTGAGAGTGGGGTCTTTAGGTGCAAGTGCCCACAATGACAGAGCAGATTGATGCCCACCTTTACAGGGTGACTTGTGTGTGTGTGCTCTGCAGGGTGCTCTGGGGTCCTTTTCTGAACTGCTGACTTAGTTTGCTTTCTATTGTTGCAATAAACACTATGGCCACAAAGCAACTTGGAGAGAGAAGGGTTTATTTCTGCTTACAACTTACAATCCATTATTGAGGAAAGTCAGAGCAGAAACGTTAGCAAGGCAAGAACCTGCTGGCAGGAACCGAAGCAGAGGGACACTGCTTACTGGCTTGTTCCTCATGGCTTGCTCCTCATGCTTTCTCAGAGCACCTGGGACTATCTGCCCAGAGGTGGTGTCACCTAGCAGTGGTTCTCAACCTTCCTAATGCCGTGACCCTTTAATACAGTTTCTCATGCTGTGGTGATGCGCCCTACCCATAAAGTTATTTTCATTGCTTTACTTCATAACTGTAACTTTACTTCTGTTGTGACTCATTATGTAAATATTTTTGGAAATAGAGGTTTGTCAAAGGGGTCATGACCCTCAGGTTGAGAACTGCTGACCTACAGACTGCTAGGCCTACCCACATCAATCACTGATCAAGAAAATGTCCCGCAGACTTGCCTACCAGCCAACCTGGTGGTAGCATTAGCTCAGTCAAGGATCCTCCTTACTGCGTGACTCTAGCTTGTGCCAAGTTGACAAAACCCAATCAGTGTCTGTCTAGAGTTGCCTCAGCAGTTCCTGGAGGGGAAAGCAGAGGTAAGTAACAAGTAATAGTAGTCTCCATGCTTGGTCACAATCGCTCCCAAGAAGGTGGATTAAGTGTCTGGGACAGTGGAAAAGCTTCCTGGTGGAGGTGCATCCAGTGGTGGGGAACTCATGGTAACTGTTTTCGTTGGTGGAGGCATAGGAGACTTGAAAAGGAGACCCCTTCGTGGAACTGTGCACACAGTGCCCAGCAGCCCCAAGCATGAGCTTGCTACCCAGGCGAGCACATAGCTCAAGCTCTCCCAAACAGTGGCTCTCTGTACGGAACTGTATCTGTAAAACGACACAGCCTCCAGAGGAGGCTGAGGAAGGAGGGCTTCCACAGCAAGAGGATTCCACTTTGCAAGGAGCACAGCTCAGGGTGATGCACCGGCAGTTGCCAGGGCCCATCACTCATGGCAAATGGTCCCTGGCCATTATGTGTTGTGAAAAGAGAGTGTCTTATTATTGCTCTGAGCCTGTGCGTAAGAGTCTGCTCCAGCTTAGCAGGGAGAGGAGAGCAGCCAGGATCACATCGGGCTCAGCTCCCAGGACGCAGGGTATTAAATCAATCAAACTAAATTAAAAGCTTTGGTCATCTCTTGAACTCAAGGTTGAGAGGCGGCTCTTTCTTCTCATTCCAACTGTTTCCCGAGAGGGTGCCCAGCCTGCGGGGATCTGCAAGGGATGTGTGCTTTGAATTGTTTAAGGATTTAGCAGGGCCAGGAAACCAAGAAGTATCCTGCTACAGAAAGTTTGCTGATGGCTCCTGCTGAAGAGTCGGCTCTGGTAGGTGTTAAAGACAGAAAAACAGTAAGGAAGGACAAGGATGGCATTCAGGCAGGTGTGGCTGTCACCATAGTCATTTCAGATGAGGGGACCCCATTCAGCAGATGCTGCCTTTTGGGGATTTTTTTTGAGACAAGATTTCTTTGTGTAGCAGCTCTGGCTGTCCTGGAACTCACTTTGTAGACCAGGCTGGCCTTGAACTCACAGAGATCTGCCTGCCTCTGCCTTCTGAGTGCTGGGATCACAGGTGTGCACCATTACTGCTTTGTTATTGGGGATTTTTAAAAAAGAAGCTCTCATGTATTCCAGGCTGGCCTTGCATTTGTTTATTAGCCTAGGCTTGAATTTGAACTGTTGACTGTCTTGCCTTTGCCTCTGGAGTGCTAGGATCACAGGTCTATATGAATACAGTTTTCTGCATGAGACTCAAGCACTCTATTGACTGACCTATATCCCCAACATAGTGGGACATCTGAGAGAAGGTGTAAGACATAGAAACTTTGATCAATCCCCATAGCAATGGGTACTGGCTCTTCAGAGACATGAATGGAACCTGAGACATTTGCCTAAGACCCACACTCACCAATATTATGGCTGAGGCCCCATAAGCTGTCTTCACATACCCACTCGAGATGTGCTTGCTGAACCCTTTGCTGTAGTCCTGGGTCACAGCAGCAACATGGCATAGATGACATTCCAGCTCTTGGGAGACTACAGTGGAATCTCACATCTGTCCAGAAAGCAAGAGTGTGCAGTGGGAAGTGGGAGGGATCACCAGATAAGTAACAGGGACAGAGAGAATGGATAGACATCTCTGGTTGGGGAAGGACATCTTTGGGCTCTGGGTGGGCTAAAGGAGTAGAGGTGAGCACTACCGGAGGGGTATAGTTGAGCCCAATAGCACAGAGTATGGGGTGAGGCTCTACTACCTTGTTGCAATATCAGTGAAGATCTGGGGTGGATAACGATTGTTGAGGTGGGGGATAGATCTTCATTCCGATAGAAAGGTTGGTTGCCCCTGGTGGAGGTGATAGAGTGCTATCTTTCTTTCTTAACACCTTATTGTGTATTGTGTATCTTATTGTGTGTGTATGTATGTGTGTGTGTGTGTGTGTGTGTGTGTGTGTGTCTGTCTGTCTGTCTGTCTGTCTGTGTGTGTTCACCCATGTATGTGTATGTGTATTTGGGTACCTATGGAAACTATAAGAAGGCATTGGATTCCATGGCTTGAGTTACAGGCAGCTATGAGCTGCCTGACCTGAGCATTTGGAACTGAACTTGGGTTCTGTGTAAGAGTAGCACATGTTCTTAGCTGTCAAGCCATCTCTCCAGCTCAGGCCTTCACTCTTCCTATTCCCTTGGCTCCATTAACTATGCCAACAGATGTTTGGTCAGCCTCCTTAAAAGGCCAATAAGAGATGACTCTCTCAGAGGACAGTATTGCTAAATATGGAAACCAGGAATCACTAGACTTTGTATATATGAACTGGAATTTATTTAGGGAAAAAGAACTTACACAGAAAACAAGCGGCGCTCCAGCTCCAGGAATGCAGACCCTACCACCCTGATGCCTTCCATGACCAAAGGGGCTGAACTTTTTTCTTTTAACCAATCACATCCCACATCTGTGGCCACGCTCAAAAGGTGTGGTTAGTGCTACAGGTGTGGAGGCAGATCTATCACTACACAATAGCCTTACCCCTCATGTGCCTAATAACAAATGTTAAAAAAACAGAACAGAAGTCTCTAAGGAAAGAGTGCAAATCCACTGTTAGAACTGTAATTCTCACACTCCTCTATCATAGGTAAGTAAATCCAGTAGGCAAAAGTGACTAAGGATAGTTGATATCAGCAGAACCATCAATTCACTAGATACTGTTCATGTCCGTAGAGTACTTTGTCTGGCAACAGCAGGAAATACACTTCTCTCAAGATCACATAGAATTTTCACCAAGAGAGACTGCACTCTGGTTCATAAGATGTGAACTAAAAACTTAAAAGAGTAAGAATTATATACTTCAGACTCTTAGAAACCAATAATAGGCAGCTGTAAAATCCACAAGTGCTCAGAGACTAAACAACAATACTGTAAATAACATAAGAGCCAAAGACAAAAATCTCAAGCAAATTAAAAAGTACTGTGCGATAAATAAAAAAAAAATGAAAATACAGCCTGTCAAAATTTGTGAGATGCAGCAAAAATAGCCCTGAGATGAAAATGTATAGTGTAGAATGCACATGGTGGAGAAAGAGCTGAAATGAGCCATCTAAGCTTTCAACATAGAAAAATCAAAGGAATGTAAACAGTAGAGAAAAGAAAATAAATATCAGAGTAAAAGTTGATAAAGATGAAAAAAATCAATAAATTAAAGGGTCTATTTCTTTAGAAAGACCAATAGGTTAGTAAGTCCCTAACCAGAGTCATTTAAAACATAGGAAACAGAAATTACTTGAGTTAGAGATAAAAGTAAGAGCATCATTACAGTTCTAACACAGTGAGAAGAAAATGAAGGGAGACAGTGAACTACTCAGTCCCTTCTAGGATGTCATCTGCCAAAAGTCACAGAAGAAGAAATAGAGATGTCAAATAGTCCTATGTCGATTGTTAAGAATCAGGAAACACTGTGTCTCTATGGATTCTAAGAGGAAGGTTTGTAGCCTTGACATATGGCCCATGTCCATGCTGAAGGATACTTTCTGAAGCCTCTTTTGTTCTGATCTTTCCTCTTCCTGGTTTCGGGATGGCTGGAGCTCCTTCTAGGAAGAAGTGTGATTGTGCACCCTGTTGTGAGGTCCTTGATTGAATGAATACCTCATTCTGCCAGGACAGGCTGCCTTTGACCTCATCATTGAATGGCTAGTTTGAACCATCCTCCTGGGGTAGGCGGAGCAGGAATGAGAGGATCAACAAGTCATTTGTTTCCCTCTAACCCTTCCAAGTGATGGACAATGACACGAACTCCTTTCATGTCTCTTGATATTCTATCAGCAGTTATCTCTTTTGCCTCCAACCCTGAAGCCAGGCCCAACCATCCATTCTTGGGGGTACAAAACCTACACCACACATCTGTTCCTCCAGGTACATAGTCAACCTCCTGATGAACACTGGACCTCTTCTATGGACATTAAATCCAGCCCAGGATTTCAAAAATGGACAGAGCACTTTCTCACTTCTCAGACACCTTCTGGCTTCCAAGCCAAGCTATCTCTGCCATATGTATTCCCTGCAGAGTCATGAGTACAGTGAGCTCAGAGCAACTGCAGACAGATACCTGTGCCTGCCTTGACCTCACTCACCATCTTCAGGAAGGCAGAGAGAGTGAAATTGTGTGCTCTTTATGGCTAAAGGCAGGGAATTGAGCATTTTTCAGAGAGAGAGAGAGAGAGAGAGAGAGAGAGAGAGAGAGAGAGAGAGAGAGAGAGAAGCATAAATCAGCATGAACAAATGCCCAATTTCTGCTCTCCAGATGGAGGGATGAAGTGATAGATGGCTGGGGCTGAGGACTTTATTTTTGTTTTATCAAAGTGACCTTCAGTAAGGTGACCCCTTCTCAACCACTACAACTTCCTGAGGGGTGGAGCAGAATTTAGGGGGATGTCACAGCAGATAGGTGCTCACTTCTTTGTCCCCAATGGCATGGCTGCCTGCTTGCTTCTACTTCCCCATTCACCTCTGTGATGGTGGTCTGAGGCCCCTCCCCTTCCCTGGTGACCCTGCCTGTGTCCCTGCACTGTCTGGAACTTGGGAGATGTGGTGACAACGAGTCTTCTCTGCTCAGTATTCCTTTGGTTTGCACAAGGTTGAGTTTACTTTCTCACAGCTGGACACAGCGATCTGTTTCTTGACCTCATACTGAGATCTGGTAGCCATATCTCGAGTACAAACATGGGCCAAATGCTTTGAGATGCTTCAATCCCAACTCTACAAAAAGCAAGGTTCAGGAGATAGTTTCTACCATGTCCAAGCCTGTGCTTACACATTTTTCTTAAAGTTCCCCCTCTCCCCCATGTTTTTTGTATATTTGTGCATGGATGTATCTGTATGCATCTGTATATGTCACACATACTTGTATGCAATCTCATGCACGGGTGTGAACTTCTCTGTGGAGGCTAAAGGACAACCTCAGGTGTTGCACCTCAGGAGCCATCCACATTTTTTTGTGAGACTGTGTCTCGTGGCCGGGGCTCACAGTTCAGCTGCGTGGCTGGCCATGGAGCCCCAAGGGTCCTCCTGTCTTCACTTCCCAGGCTGGGATTATAAGCATATGCCACTACATCCAGCTTTATCTATGGGTCTGGGTACTGAACTCAGGTCCTTGTGCTTGGGTGGCAAACATTTGACTCATTGAATCATCTCTCAGACACCTCCCACCAATCTTTTTAACTAAACAAGACCATAATAATTCAGAGTGTAGTAACGGGATGTTACAGATGTTTGCACAATGACTCGTATGCATCAGACACCAACCAAACAGCTGCCGTCACTGTCTGTTTGGTACTTCCTGGATATTTATTTAAAAAAAAAAACAGTCTAGCAGTTCACTGTTTTTATTTCTTAAAAAGGAAATGCAGGAAAACACTGTGTAACCAAATATCAACAGTTCTATACATTCTCAGTGTGTCCACACTAGCTGGATACAATGTATACATTTTTTCCTGCTCTTTAAAGGAATTTTGTGCTTTAATTAAGAAAAAAAGAAAGTTTTCTCTGTGTGTATTAATTATCTCGCTTGTCATAAGAGGTATTTGTTCTGGATGACAGGCCATAATTAGTGCAAGAACAGACTGACGGTCCTGTGAGAAGACAGAACAAGGGGAGGCTGGGTTGGCGCCAGCTCATGAACTACATTGAGAATGGGAGGGGCCTCAGGCAGTGATGGAGGGATGGAGAGAAGTCTGCTTCTGTGGTTCCCCAAGGTGTTCAGGCCACTGAGTCTTGTGTGCAGTTCCCTGGGGAGCCAGTCTCTCATAGGCTCTCTGTTTGTGCAGGCAGTAACAACAATGGCCCTTTTGTACATTCCCACATGGGTCATAGGTATGGTGCTAAGGGGGCATATGCTTTTCCTGCTGTGTTTTAGAGAACTGACAGAGAAGATAATGTGTGAGGAGATGCACAGCCTTGGTCACGTGTGGGAAGCTCAGGACATGTATTCATGTGTTATGGGGTTTTTGAACTTGGGAAGTGGTAGACATGAGGTAATGCGACACATGGTCTGTGCACACAGGGAGGTATACCAGTTAGTCCAATTGTATAGAGATCCAGGACTACACCCAAGTACCAGGGGTGAAGATATGAGCGAGAACACTCTGCCTGCAGGGAGAGCAGGGGTGGAAACAACAGTAGGAACAGTCTTTCACTTCCAACCCCAGCCCCTCCACCTTTCCTGAACTGTGTCTTCATTTTCTCTCATAGACAACCAGACCCATGAATTATGGCTAAGAGCCAAGAGCCAAGATGGGGCACATCCTTCCAGTCTCTCTTCTACCCCCATGCTCCACCCCAGTGACTCTCATGCTCTGCATTTTTGTCTAATCTCCAGTCAGTTGCAGAGGATGCAATTGAGCCACCTGAGAAAAGACCTGGTGGCCAAGTAACATCATGAACAAGGTTGTGACTTTAGGCAAAAGTGGCTTAGCTGCTCTACAGATATCACTTGCTATGCCTCTGGTGACCAGTGTATTTACTGGATAGGAACCAGGGATGGAAAGGAAGACAAGAGTTCAGCTAGATCTTCCTTTGACATATTTGCCACCAAATGGGCCTGGTGTTGAAGGTGGGACCCCCATCTTAGTGACACCTATGTGCCTGGAGCTGGCTAAGGCCTGCCAAGGATGGCCTTATGTGTGCTGAGTGCTGAGTCTAGTTGGTTTTTTATAATATAGAGGTAAATAAAACAGAGCTAACACAGCTCCATGGTTCCTTCTCTAATACACATTAGACTTGTTTCCAACCCAGAGGGGAAACGGATGGCCACCTAAGAATGGCACACATGGCTCATCTCTGAAATCGTGGAAAGGCTTGTTTGGTGGTATTATTGCTGTCAGCTTGTTGTTGCACTTACAGACACTTCTGTTTGACAGGTGTAAGTGCATTATTGGTTGAAGATGTTATTATGCTAACACGGGGCCTCTGCTTCACCACAGTTCACCCAAAAAGGTTTTGATGCTTGACAATATTCCTATTTCAAGGTTAATTAAAACACAATCATGCTGATTTGCCTTAGGGGGATCTCCACACACACAAACCACCACATGAGTGTCAATTTTTATTATTTACAAGTCTCTTTGCCAACCCACCCTCCCCCAGGTCGTCCTGTCTCAATACATTACAGCGACTCTCCTCCTAAGGAGTTTTGACAAGACACAGGCGCCAATAAATTTTATATAGTCTGTAACATAGGAAAATCACTGCTTTAAGAAAAAATGTTTTAAATATCAAAGTCCTGAAGAATACATTCAAAATCTACAAGGAGGCCTAAAATAATCATGCCCTGGAGGTAATATTAGCATTACACGGGCTACAATTATACCAGAGAGGAAGCAGATACCCTCAAAGCTGTGTTCTATCATTCAGGAACTCCTCTTTCCCTTTCTCTGCCTAGACCCCTGACAGAACCTTGGAACACCATTTCTACCATCTATTCTTTTAAAGCCTATTTATTTATCTATTATGTGTACAAATGTTTTGCCTCCATAAAAGCATGTGTACCATGTTCATACACTGTCCACAAAGGCCAAAAGAGGGCATCAGATCCCTCAAAGCCAGACTTAAAGATGATTGTGGGTTGGTAACTGAACACCGGTGTCTGTGTCATATATGGGGGAAACATCTATTCTTCATGGCTCATGAGTGTGGTGTCTGCAGGTGGGCTACAGGCATGAGGGAGTTCCTCTCAACCACTAAAATGGGAAGAGGGGCTGGTATCAAAATTCTAAGACCCCTAACGTATCACCTGCTTATCATTGCTTCCAGAATTAGGGGTCACGTTTGACACCCAACAAGAACATGTTTATAAAGTGAACCAATAGATATGTAATGGGGGTGTCCTCATTATCCCTTCAGGCAAGGGACCAAAGTTTGTGAGTCTCTAAATCCTTCAGAGCCTCTAATGTAAGGTTAGAGATTGCTCTTGGGGCCTGGGTATATGGGTCAGTCACTAAAGTGTTTTCTGTGCTAGCATGAAGATCTGAGTTTGATCCCTAGAACCAATGTAATTCTGGCAGAGGGGAGGTAAAGATAGGAGGATGGCTAGAACTCTCTAAGTACATGACACACATGCACAAATATACACATAAAAGTACAAATGGGATAACTGTGGGAAAATGCAGGTGTGAGCGAACACACCAATGAATGAATGGATGATTCCTAATTTTGGGCCAGCACATGCTAGTGAATGGGAATTATTGACATGAGGCAGATCCTCAGGTTTCTGAATTATTGCTCATAGAAACAAGATTTTCAATATCTGAGAGTTGACTCCCAAGCAAATATGGCCACCGGGAAGACAACCTTTCTGTGGGGATCAACAGAAGATGAAGTGAACAAGGGTACCAAAGTCTGTGGGTCTGGACCTCTTCTTTGAAGGAAACAGCAGCTAGGAAAGAGGAGCTGGGGGCCATTCCAAAGGGAGGGCTTGTAAATTATCACCGGTCTCTCTTTCCAATGTGGACATGAGGGAACGGTTTCTGACAACCCTTTTGCAGAATATGCTCGGCTGCATAAGAGTCTAACATTTTACTGTTTCCATGGCAATGGATCTTAATTATATTAAGTGTCTGGACAGCAAGATCACCAAGAATGTCAGCCAGCAGCTTCATCTGCTAATACCAAGTTCCACTAGGTTCTGACACTATTCCATGGTCGCTGGTGTGAATATTTACCACTGGCAATATTTGATGCCCCATCCTCTGAATAGCATAATCCTCCCCTGCCCAGCACCTCCCAGTACCAGACCCTGAACAGTGTTTCTGTTTTGAGCACAGGACATGACTCCACCCACTTATGTAACTATATTCTATTTCCCATTCAAGGGTCACAGTTTGAATGGGCAATACTCCACAAAGGGTCACACGTTTGGTGACACAGTCCTCAGCTGCTGGTGTCATCTTGACAAGCTGTGGCATCTTTAGGAAATGCCAGGTTAGCCACAGGAATACAGGAATTTGCCCACAACTCACAAGATATGTGTTTCATGAACAGAAACCTCCCAAACACTAGGGGGCAGGCTTAAAGTCTCTCTCTCTCTCTCATCTCTCGTCTCTCGTCTCTCATCTCTCTCTCGTCTCCTCTCTCTCTCTCTCTCTCTCTCTCTCTTCCTCCCTCCCTCCCTTCCCCCTTCTCTCTTACACACACACACACACACACACACACACACCCTTCCCTTCCGGTCCCTCTTCTTCTCTTCAGTCTCTCTCCTCTCTCTCCCACCCCCCCCCTTTTACACCAGTTAGGCCAACCTGTGTGCAAACAAGCTTCACAGAGCCGTGAATAGACCTACAAGACACTCCTGCCACATACCTTCCCCACCACGATGGATTATATTCGCTCAAACAATGAGCCCTAATAACTTCTTCCCCCTTTAAGTTGTTTCTAGGCATGCATTTAGTTACAAGAGAGTTGATAAAATAAGGTCCAGAGAAAACATCTTTCCTTCTAGGAATCCTCAGTCAGCAGCTGCTTTGGAGGACTTTACTCCAAGTGTTGTGCACTCACAATCTTTAGTTAGCTACTCTGGCTTTAGTGATGCTTGGCCAGGAAATGTAACTATCTGCCATCTCCCTACTTCAGATGTTGGTCTGTGCCAGCTCTTATGACCACAGAAGTACTATGTCCATGTCCAGGCTTCTTTTGGGGTACAAGTGTGAGCAATAACTCTTACTAGACCTAAGTACCTACAAAATTACACAACTCACTTGGGTGCTCTGTGCTAACAATCAGAATCAGTGGAGTTTACCCAAAGGAGTTCAGCACATATAGTGATTTGAGCTTGAATTCTCTAATTTGCTGGTCAGCAACATACTGTGTGTGAAGCTACTTAAAATATTCATGTTATTAAAAACATTATCCTGGACTTGCAGGACACAGATGGAAAGCCATGGGAATATGGAACTCAGCAAATATCTGCTGTGGGAATTGATTCTATAGGTGGGGTAGACACCTCCCCAGGGAGCATCCTAGATGGCCAGCAGAGATGAGGCTCCTCAGACCCAAGGTTCTCACACTGGACTGTCATCAGAAACCTACACATGCTCTGGCTCTGAAAGTTGGGCTCTGTAGGTACAGAACCAACTTTTTTTCTGGCATAGTTATTGTGATGAGACTATATAAAGTTTGCACAAAAATTAAGCTCTGGAACTAATAATGTTGATCACATTATTATGATTACACTATTCAATCCAGTTTGAAGCATGACTGTCATTTCCACATGACACCTTCATTTGAAATAGATTGTGAAGTTTACCAAAGTGTACCCCCTTTCCTCTTGCCCCAGAGTTAGAGGGCAACCACTTTCTCTAGATAATGGTCAAGATGTTTTCATGGTGCACATGACCTTTCCAGTCTCCAGGTGCACATTCCCATTTGTTCAGGATTTTCAATATTTCATCCGGTTATTTTCTGATCTGTGAGATTCCTGCTGAAAAGTTGGTCAGGAGTCTAACATGGGTTCTGTGTAAGTAAGCCAACATTTCTCTCTGGCTATTATTACAATTGTTACCTTGCCTTGTCTGCATGGCAATTGTACTCTGATAGATCTCAGAGAAGATCTTTGTTGATCGAGACTGTGAGACTTCTTCATGTTTGACTATCTCTTCTCCAAGATTTGGAAACTCTTTTGAATCCACCCCCTACATGTATCTTTCCCATCCTTTCCCCCCAACTGTGATACTCTCAAGAACACTCTTTGCTTCTTAAAGATGTCCTGTAGCTTTCAAAGGTTTTCTCTGTGTGTGTGTTGGTTAGGTTTTGTTTGCTTATTTTGTCAACTTCACATAAACCAGAGTCATCTGAAAAGACGAACCTCAATTGAAAATGCCTGCACGATATGGCTTATGGGCAACCTGTGGGGCATTTTCTTGATTGACAATTAATGTGGGAGGGTCCAACCCATTGTGGGCAGCACCACCCCTGGGCAGGTCATCCTTGGTTATATAAAAAAGCAGGCTGAGCAAGTCCTGGGGTTGCAAGCCAGTAAGCGGTGTTCCTCCATAGTCTTGGCTTGAGGTCCTGCCTTCAGACTACCTCCTTGAGTTTCTGGCACAATGTCCCTTTATAATAGACTGTAAGCTGGAAGACAAAATAAACCCTTTCTTTTCCACATTGGTTTTGATTGTGGTATATCAAAGCAAAAGAAGGCATGCCTTCTTAATTAAATATCTCTTTAAGTGCAATGCTTTTTTTCTTCTACCTGATCAATTCCATTGTTGAATTGCTTGATTTTTTTTGCCCTCTTAAATAGCATGTCCTTCAGGGTTCTAGTTGGTTGATTTTTATGATATCTCTGTGGACTTTCTCACTCTGCTTGTGAACAGTTTCCCGATCCCATTAAGTTATCTGTCTATATCCTTATGTATCTCATTTATTTCTCTTAAAAAGATCATCCTTTTGAATTCCTTGACAGGCAATTTATTAACTTCCTTTGCTTGGGAGCGTGTCTTCAGAACTCTTGTGTTCCTTTGGAGCTGCCATGCTTTTTCATGCTCCCCAAGCCCTTGTGCTGGTATCTGACCATCTAGTGGGTCAGTTGTCTCTGCCAATGTTACAGGGTATCTGCTATAAAAAAGGGATCTTTGCTGATTGTGGGTTGTAGGTTCTGGCAGTACAGGCTATAGTGGCCTCAGGATAGTGCTTGGATTGTGGCATCTGTATGTTCTTCAACTGCAGTAAAGGTTGCTGGCATCTGTCATGTGACCAAGGACCAGACTGCATAGACTAGAAGGCTTGGACTACTAGCTATGGAAGATTCTTGGCCATCCTAGATGTGGTATCCCTGATTGTAGATGTTGGACATTGGTCACTTCCTGAGATTCTTAAGTAGGAAAAGGTGCCTAGTGAGCATAGGTGGCTGTGACATAGTATCCTTGGTATTGAATGGTCTTCCTCAGTATCTGAGAGCCAACTAGTGGCTGAGACAGGCTGATAGAGCCATTCTGGTACCATTCTTGCTGCAGATAACCTTACAGAGACTGCATGGCTCAGTATGTTCATAAACCCCTGTTTAGAAGCTCAAAGGTGGGTGAATGGCTAAGATGTTAGAATAGGCAGCTCAACTCCTTCTGAGTTACAGGAGCTCTAAGTGGCACCTCTTAGAGCCATTTAGAACATGATGCTCAGTATTATGGGTGGGTGAACCAAGTTATTCAGAACTGAACTACTCAAGATGTGCTGCACAGGTGTTTTCAGGGCCATAGATAGATGGGTTGAGCCATAGGTTTTCTGGGTACTCTGCAGGTTGAGGTCTCAAGATTGGCTACCCTAATATATCCTAGGCTGTGGGAGGGTAAGCCTGGTCTCAGGGCCCCTCCATACAGCAGCCGCTGAGCATGGGAGGTGCTTGGGAGGTGCATGGGTGGAATCTAATTCGTCAGTCTGGGTTCAGGCTTATATATGCCTCTGGAATTTCCTGCAGTGAGTGTACAGATATCAATGGCAAGAGCAGGGTTGAGTGGGGATGTTCTCCTGCTTGCCCTCTGCCCATCATGCCATGTCCCTCTTGGTTCAGGTTACTTCTTTGGTGTTAGATTGGGAGATGCATCATGGTTAGTTTCTTTTGTGAGGCTGCCATTTATCTCCCACTCAGAAACACCCCTGCTCCTTTGCCCTGCAAAAAAGCCCTCTGCCTCAGGCTCTATAGAAATTGCTGTTGTCTTCGCCTTGTTTTCCTCCTCCACATAGGGGGAAGAGCACGAGGTGTGTCTAACCAGCAGCTTTGCTGATGCCTGTCCAGGTTTACCTTAGTGCCTCTATCCACCCTGAGCCAGTGATTCGTGAGATGGCACTCAGATGAGTCCCTTCCTGGACACTCCTGTTCCACCCTCCAATGCTTTCAGGCTTCTCCCAGCCCGAGGCATTTCTATTCTCTGGGCTATGTCCTTTATTGGTCCCAGGTCTTCTACTTCACCTTTCCAGATAGGACATGGAGCCAGTGCTTCTGAGAAGTTCATACAGGGGCTGGGAACCCCACCTCGAAGGGGTCACTCTTTACCTTTGCCACAACAATGAACAAAGTGAGAACAAAGTGTCTGACTGACTATGCAGGTGAGTATCCTCATGGTTGTCATAGAACTGCAAGCATACACAGATTGACATCAGCTTCCAATGAAGGGCTGTTTACATCTCTTTGTAAAATTAAAACAAAAGAATACGACACCGAAGAGAGGATGCACCCAAACCTAGGGGCATAGGGGATCTCAGCAAGGGACACAGTGCTGTGTTTTGAATGAGAAATGTTCCCCACAGACTCATGCATTAGAACACTTAATCTGCAGCTGGTGGCACTGCTTGAGAAGGTCATGGACTCCTTATGAGATGGAGTCTCACTGGAGGAAAATGGACACTGTGGGTGGGTCTCAAGGGTGGGCCTCAAGGCTTTATAGCTTGGCCTCATTTACTCATGATTTGCTTCCTGAGTGTGGATGCAACGTGGTTAGCTGACCTCCTATTTCTACCACTATCTTTCCTGTCTACTGCCATGAAAGATTGTATCCTCTGGATCTGTGAGCCAACATAAACTCTTCTTCCCTTAAGTGGCTTTTGTCAGGGTATCTTTATCACAGCAACACATAAGACTAAAAATCCCACACACTCTACCACTTACCCTTCTACATCCAACTTATTCACCTGGAAGTTAAGAATAAGGTTAAGACATAGACCCATAACACAAGAACTTAGGAAGCAGAGACAGAGGACAACAGGACATTTAATGCCAGTTTGTTCTCCATTGGAAGTTTCTGACCAGCCAGGACTATATTTGAGATCCTGTCTCAAAAACAATGAAGAAGAGGAGAGGAGGAAGAGGAGGAAGAAGCATTATAAACTTGTCAAGACATAGTGAAATGTAGAAAACTCCCACATTTCTGGGCAGATAACACACACAGCTCCTGACACAGGATGGACATTACATACCTGGCAGTCTCACCTCTTACCAGGCATTGAAGCCGAGTGGGTGAGGAGCCTGGGGCTTGAAGCTCTATGAGTGGGTGAATTTGTCTATATCACTTTTGTATTCCTAACCTCTAGATAGGGCACACCATATTCACATTTGTGGAATACATCAATGCCTTGGAAGATATCATTTTGGAGGAAAGTAAGAAGCAGGCAAAGTGGGAGGTATGGGATGGAGATGGGGACCCCATGATTTGGATCATCGAGGTGTCAGGAGCTGCTGAGCTCAGGGAAATCTCTTACTAGCTTGGAAGAAAGGCACATTGGAGTAGACCTGTCATCTCAGTGTTTCAGGTTGGACCCTGGATCAACATCTATTGGAGTAGCTGGGGAGCAAGGGACAGAGTGGAACAGTGTACACCAAGTCCATGTGACAGTGGGAGAGAGCCACTACTGAGGAAGCACCAGTTTCTATTGGTACAGTGCTTGTGTGGTGTGTGTGTGTGTGTGTGTGTGTGTGTGTGTGTGTGTGTGTGTGTGTGTGTGTTATTCATGTTGTGTATAGTTGTGTTCCTTGTTGCATGCCCAGTATATATAGTCATATGTGTTGGGGCCCATACATTCTATCTATTCTGTGGGTGTCTCTGAGTCTTATGTGCATGAGCACTGTGTGTGATTGTGTTACATGCTGTATGGGAGACATAGGTGTTGTATCCATTTTTTAGGTGTGATAGACATGTTGTGTGCTGCATTCATATTGTGAGCTACACACCATGTGCATTTCAATGATATGCATGTCATACGTGGTATATGCATACATATTCTATATGATAGGTACATATTGTATTTGTGTGTACTATGTGTTCATCTGTCCCTTTCTTTTCATGAACATCTCATTTCTACACTAAAAAGCTTCCCCCTCATACATCTTTGGTACCTCAGCATTAGGCATGATTCCTTCTTTCCTCTGGGGCTTTACTAGCTTGGGCCATAATCTTCTCTGCTTCTCCCCAAAACTCCTGGACAACTTCTGCTTGGCTTCAAATGATCCCTGTGGGCCTTGACTTGGAGTGAGTGCCCCATATTCTTATTCCATGCAGGCTCATGCTGCACAGGGGCAGGAGGCATGCCTGCCTTGGTCCCAGAGCCCTTTTGGGTCTGTGTTCAACAAGTGGCCACCAGGTGTGTCTTCCATATGCAAATCAAGCTGTCTTTCACCCATTAGAACCACTGGTTCCTAGAACAGCATTTTTAGCTGCACTCAGCTCAGGTTGGTATGGACACAACAGGTAGCAGTGGCCATGGAGTCAGAGGGAAAACATGACTTCATCCTTTATGAGGAGCATGGTGGGTAGAGTTTGCTCCAGAACAGACCTCCAAAACCTGCTCCCAAGATCTATGAAGTTGACCTTGCTTGGAAATGGTCTGTGCAAATGTATTTAAACTACAAACAGCGAGGGAGATAGATTAGGTTAGGCTCAGAATCTGATGATAAATCCTTATAGGAGAAGATAACTGGGTGTGTAGAGATGGAGTAATCCTGGAGATGGAAGCTGCATTCATAATCCATTTGATTCCAGAGCCACTGAGGACAGGAAGGCATGGGAGGTTTGGTCCTCTAAAGCAGTGGAGGGAGTCTGACCTGCATTACTTCTCTGCAGTAATATGAATGGGATGTTCCCCTAGAAATGTTGGCAGTTGATTACTTGGATCCCAGTTGGTGCCTATTTGGGAAGGACTAGGAGATGTGACCTTGCTGAAGGAAGTATGTCACTGGAGGCAGGCTTTGCGGTTTTAAAAGAGCTATCCCATTTTAGTTAGCTCTCTCTGTTTCCTGCTTGTGATTGAAGATGTGAGTGTTTGGCTGTTGCTCTCATCTCCTGTCACCTGTCACCTGCCACCTGCCACCTTCTACCTCTGTTCTGCCTTTATGGATGCTAATCCTCTGAAACTATAAGCCCCAAATAAACTCTCCCTTCTATACATTGCCTTGGTCATTGTGTTGTATCGCATCAATAGGAAATTAACTAATACACTCCTTGCTTCCATAATGTTAGAGAATCAATTGTGGGTGTCTTAAACCATGTAGATTGTGCTAATTTGTTCTGGCAGCTACAGAGTGTGCAGCTAGTCAGAGAGGAACAGGCAATCAGACACCCCGTCACTGTACACATATGGACTGAGTGCATCTGTCCAAAATACAAATCTTAGAATGCAAAGTCTACCCTGAATGACTAAGTGGCCCCCAGAAACACCATAAGACATTTAATACTGGCAACACAGCTTCTAGTTATGCCAGGACTCTGAGCAGGCCCTTCCTTAGTGTAACTAGTCTCCATAGCAACTACAGGACATCTGTTTCTCCTTATGAGCAGCCAATTCATGGGCATTTAAGTAGAATCGGAAGCCAGTTGTAGCTTAGAGGAGTGAGACTCATGAGGAAGAAAGGTTCCTTCCAAACTTGTAGCCTTTAATCTAAGCCTATGATGCAGGTGGAAAGCAGCTTGCCACCGTGAGGTATGGGCATCAAAGCCAGGAAGCAAAAGGCCTTCAAGGAAGGAGAGCACAGGTGCTGTGGTATGAGAGGAGGGCCATGGGTCTAGGCACAGATGGGATTCTGGGCAGATGTTGTGAACAAATGGAGCCCATTTCCTCTGGGAGCAGGGAGGGGGCACAGCAGAAGGGAGCATTGCTTGGCAAGACAGGACTGCTCTGATGCCTGGGTGCAGTGTGTCCTGCAGAGGACACAGGAGTCATGAGAAGGGAGGCAGAGAGGCCCTTGTTCATCAGGAAGGAGGGCCTGTGCTGTTACATGAAAGTGAGGTAAGATGGCTCTGCCAGCCTCAGCTGGTCTGAAGGACTTGAGTTACTCAAAGTTGTGCAGGAACATCAGTTTCTGGGGTGTTTAATGTCACTGCTGTCCCCAAGGTAGGCCCGAGGGACTAGAAAACTAACTGATCCTTCATGTTACCAAGTTGCTAGCCATTGTCAAGATGAACTTGGAGAATAACACAGTCAGTAAGGTTGGACAGATGGGGTGGGCATAAAGAAAGACATGTAGACTACAAGGCAAGAATCCATGCACAGTGAGGGTGTGGACTTGTACCCATGAACTATTCTGTCTTAGGTCAACAACTGGGACAAGAAAGTGTTTGTGATAGCCACCAGCATCCTGTGCCACACATATAGGGAAAAATAACGTGTGTGTGTGTGTGTGTGTGTGTGTGTGTGTGTGTGTGTGTGTGTGTACATGTCTGCATGTGTGTGTACATATGGGTATTCTTGCCCATGTGTACATGCATGTGGAAGCTATAGGGGAATGTCGGGTATTGTGATGGCTACTTTTATGTCAGCTTGACACGATTTAATTTCATCTGGGAAGAGGAAACCTCAACTGATAAAATACACTGAACATATTGGCCTGCGTACAAGCCTGTGGTGCATTTTCTTGATTGATAGTTGATGTGGGATGGTCTGGTTCACTGGGGGTGATGCCACCCCTGGGCTTGTGGTCCTAGATGCTAAAAGAAAGTAGGTTGAGCAAGCTGTGAAGAGCAATCCAGTAAGAAGCATCTCTCCATGGTCTCTATCATTTCCTGCTTGAACTCATTTCCTGACCGCACTGTGATGGAGTGTGATGTGGACCTGCAAGAAAAAACCCTCTCTTGACCAACCTGCAAGCACATAGGACCGCATGTCCAAATCAGTGGTTGAGGTGAGGGCAGTTCTTTGCCCAAGAGGCCATAGCTGAAGCAAGGGTGGAATCCAGAAGGAGCGACAATAGTGTCCAACATTTTCTCAGGAAATGCACGGTGCTGTCAGGAGCAATAGTGTCTCATGTGAACCGAGTACTAATATTAAAACATTTAAATGCTATGTTCTGCAGGTCTATGGAGTCTTTGAAGATTAAGCATCTATCTCTGACTAATCTCATAGGTATAGGAAACATGGTGAAGATAATCTCTAATACTCAGGAACCTAGCTATAACACTGATTGAAACTTCCCTGAGTAAAGCATGGATAAATACCTAAGCACTGTAACTATGTATGTATATATACATGTAGTTCCCTAAAGCAGAGGTAGAGTAGAAATGTCTAGACCAGAGGTAGAACTATAAAGTGCAGCATGATAAAAATATCCTAAATTGTATCAATATACAAAATAGACTTGAACATAAGTAAAAGTGTACATACATAGAATATGGTAAGGCTATTGTGCAAAAACATCATAACTGGAGAGATTTTCACAATATAACAAAATATACAGTTTATATACAATTCTGGGAAGGGAATAAACTTAATTTTATATAGGTTACCACGTATAAGAATATATAACCATGTAAGCTGTATGATACTAATATCTCACTATTACTAAAATAATTCACAAGAAGATAGGCTAATCTATTCATATCCCATCTAAACCATACTTTTCCCAACCATACCCTATCCCTGTCTAAAAGAGATACCCAAGTCTAAGCATCACCTTCCCTAAGAAGATGAATATTATCCTTAAATTCCTAGAGTAGAGAAAGGGGGCATTTTTATCTTAAGATTACTTTCCGCTGAACTGGGACTATGATTGATCCATGGCATCCTGTAGGAAGAAAATTTTTAGCAACAAAATTTTGACAGGACTGGCTGTGACATGTGTAGCTAGTCACAGTGTGGCAGGAAATGCTTGACTGGAGTTCTATCTGAAATTCTGGCCAGGGTGAAATAAGTAGGTACACCATAACAGCTAGCTAGTCAGCAGTTGTCTCAAGCAAAACAGTCTCAAACAGCATTTATATCAAGTACAGGGTATCTGTGTGTTATCTGGGGCTGGCAAGGCGGTGGGACAAGACCAGCAGGGAAAAATCTGCTCATAACACATCACCATGCCATCACCATTACTGATACACATCACCATGCCATCACTGTTACAGACACACAGAAGATTTTTTTTTATATGGATGCTGGGGACTGAACTCATGTTCTCATGCTTGGATGGCTAGTATTGTACCAACTGAGCCATTGTCCCACTCATGCTTCTGATTTGGTACCATTCTTTTGCTGTCACCTAACTTGGCCAAGAAATGGTACTAAAGTAAGAACAATGAAGAGGGTTAGTGTACTTTGGCTTAGAATCTGCCATTACTTTATATAGATTTGTTCTTCTGAAGGCTCACTGGAACAGGAATAGTCGAGCTAAAGTAGGATCTAGGCGTAAAGGCTCTATGGACATAATCTCACCCCAAAAACTGTACCACACAAAAACTGCCAATATTTGATCCTTTGATGCACTAAGATGGTAACATCTGAAGCACTGTCACTAATCATCTATGATGTGCTAAAGCTTGTGGTGACAAAACTGGGAACAGAGGAAGCAAAGTGTTTGAGCAAGAGAAATTCTTGGTGTAAGCTTAGGGATCATGTGGAAAGGAGTGTAGGAAGAGAGAAAGAAAGAAAGAAAGAAAGGAAGAAAGGAAGAAAGAAAGGAAGTAAGGAAGAAAGGAATGAAGCAAGAAGGAAGGAAAGAAGGAAGGAAAGAAGGAAGGAAAGGAGGAAGGAAGGAAGGAGGGAGGGAAGGAAGGAAGGAGGGAGGAAAGGATGGAAGGAAGAAAATTGTCTTAGCAACATGATCAGGGGCCAGTCTGATGGATGCAACTCTTCAGCTGAGGTTTCTTCGTTCCTGCATCCCGGTGACTTTAGGTTTGTGTGAAAGTTGCCATCTGAAGTGAAGTGATATAACCCAGCAGTAGCAAAGCTGTAGAGAGAGCAGCAGGGCCCAGGCATGATGGAACTTACCACAGGACTTAGCTTTCTGGGATTAAGAAAGAACAGGGTCTGTTCTGGCACATAAAGCTACTGGCTAGACTGGCTGCCAGCAAGTTCCAGGTACCCTCCTATCTTAACCCCCTAGCGCTGAAACTTCAGGCTTATGTTGCCACTCCTGGCTCTCTTGTGGCTTCTGGGGACTGGACTGAAGCCTTCATGTTTAAGAAGCGAGTACTTTTCTGACTGAGACTCTTCTCTAGCCCAGCCTTCTCTTCTGATGCTCTTTTCTCGTGCTCTAAAAGAGATACTGACACCGAGTTGGTGCTGAGGAGGCAGCTGTGGAAGGAATGGAAGACCTTAGGGCGATAGACCGACAGAAGTCCTTTTCAACTCATTTTCACAATAAAAACTAAACATGAATGGTTAACTTTTAATTTCAGGCAGTACTTGGAGATTTTTTAGTATAAACATTTCCCAAGCAATGTGTGTGATGCACTCATTCTGAAAAAGTATCTGTTATTCTGAAGTTGAAATTAAACTGGGCATACTGAGTCACAGTTGGAACCCAGCACGGGGGAAGGTGAGCCAGGAAGACTGCTGCAAGTTTCAGGCCAGTGTGGGACTAGTGGTGACTTCCTGGATACCAAAGCTCTAAAAGAAAAAGAAAAAAGAATGAAAGACTGGCTGAGCCTTGGGAGATGGATTAGTACTTAAAGGACTTGCTGAACACTCATGAAGACTGGAGTTCAGGTCCTCAGAACCCACATACATGCTGGATGGATGTGGTGTCTTGAAGCATGTAATCGTGGTTTTGGAATGTGGGACGTGGATTCCCCATGCAAGCTGGCTTGAGAGACTAGCCATACTGGTGGCCTCCAGATTTGATTGAGAGACCCTGCCTCAAAGAGTAAGGTAGAACACACACTTGGCAGGGGCTGTCTGTAGACATGCATGCATATGTATGCACACACACATACACATACACACACACACACACACACACACACACACACACACACACTGAAAAGAGGGGGATAAACCCCTTCAACTCGGTAGTCTGAATTTTATCTGGCAATTTGACCCAAAGAGTGAAGGCATTTATTATTGTTTTAGGTAACAACTTTAGCATTTGAGCAATGGACCTGGTGCACAGAACTGGTGAGAGGCAGTCTCTTCACTGTGCCCCCTCTCATCCTTCTTGCTTTTACAGGGTCCCACTTTCTGGACAGGAATCCCCCTGCCTACTGTAGAAACCTCACTCAGATGCAGAATGGGAGAAGGCTCATCTCAGCTGCAACCCCAGCTGCTGGTCTGCTAGGCCTCCTTCTGAGACCTTGGGGATTGGCTGCATGCTGAGCGAAACCTGCCTGCTTGCTCCAGTTGTTCTGACTAATTTAATGACAGAAAGGGGCCTGATTAATCCCAAATAGTCTGCTGGCATTTAATCTCACTGAATGTTAGACAACAATCTCATTATGTGTTTATGTCTTCAACATGATAGGCAAGGAATGAAATCAAGCCATAAAATCAATTATTTCTGCAGAAATTGTCATAGAAGACAAAACATTGTCAGGAGACAAAAGCAGTTATGATTAGGGCTTAATTTGTCCTGTGCTTATTGGGAGCCTTGTGCGATGCCCACAAGGCTCACCCAGGCATACTATTCCAAGTCCAGCACTGGAGACAAACTGGGCCTTGGGAGAAGTGTTCCCTCTGTTCCTCTCTCTCTCCCTCTTGGTGTGTGTCTTCCTCCTTCTCTGTCTCACATTCATCTACCTAAGACTTGGAAGAAGTGATGGAAGATGGTCCAGTCAGTAAAATCCTTTTTTGCAGGCAAGAAGACCCAAGTTTCAACCTCAAGAACCCAATAAAAATCCAGGTATGGTGGCAAGCGCTTGTGAACCCAGTTCTGGGAGGTAGAGGAGACAAGAGGGTTCCCTTGGCCTTGCCAGATGGCCAGTCTAGCTGAATTGCTGAGTTCAAGGTTCAGTGAGATACACTTTCTCAAAAAAAATAAATGAGATGGAAAGAGATGAAAAGGACACACGTGATACCAACCTCTGGCCTATGTGCATACACGTCCTCACATGTGCATGTTCATGAACACACCACACACACACACACACACACACACACACACACACACACACACACAAGAACTCTTAACAGGTAGGACTGGATTTGTGGAATCATAATTGAACTGTAGAAGGGCCTTGCTAATTGACTCATCTCCCACAGTCAAGGGTCATATATACACTGTGATACATACAACATACAATCATATATCCTTGAGACACCAGGAAGCAGAGAGGGGGAAAACCCAATTGGAAGTCAGAGGAGAGGTCACTTCACTAAAATCTGCCACTTTCCACTTGAAGAGGTTTACTGATAAAACTTCAGTTTCCCCATTTGCAAAGCATGGGGATCGTGAGAGGTTGCTTTCTCATGCCTGGTGACCTTCCCTCAGAGTGGATGCTGATACTGGGTTTATGTTCCTTTGCACGGCATCCAGGCTGTCTGCCAGCAGTGCGTTGTTGGTATTTGTCATTTGAACAACCCATTGGCTCTGAAGCAATCACCCTGAGGAGCTGCGGCACAAAGATGGATAGGCTAGGAACGACCCTTGCCTGATCACAAGGGGAGAGGGGAGCAAGGATCCATCAGCCTAATGTCACCAACACCTGCTTGCTCATTGCACTTCTAGATTAAAAACATAATTTCCCTGATGTCTCCAACCCTGATATATGAGATACTTCTGGAGACAGTAAAGAGCTGGGGGAACCTGGGGGTACATTTGTGACCTCTGTCATTGGGCTGATGACAGTGAGGATTCTTTTGTTGTTTACTTCTGTAATTTGAAACTCAGGCACAAGTGTTTAAAGCACAGTGACTTGCAGTCAGCTGTTCAGTCGTCTACATGGGTTGGTGAGCGAGGGTGTAAATGAGAGACCATTGTGTTGGGTATAAAATGAGGTTGATGAAAGAGTGACAGCTCTGCTGACTTAGATGTGCCCACTGGATGAGAAAACCAAGCCAGGAGTCTCATTACATGTTTATTCTTGGCACCTCTATTAGTTCCTTGTTCTATTGCTGTGATCAAACACTCCAAAAGAAAGCAATTTAGGAAAGGAAGGATTTGTGTTGGCTTTAGTTCTGGAGGGATACAGCCCATCATGGTGGAGAAAGCATAGTGGCATGAGTGGCAAGTTGATTGATCACATTTTATTTTATCACATAGAAGGGGGAGAGAGAGAGAGAGAGAGAGATAGAGAGGGGAGAGAGAGAGAGAGAGAGAGAGAGAGAGAGAGAGAGAGAGAGAGAGAGAGAGAGAGAGAGAGAGAGAGAGAAAGGAGTGGGGTAAGCCAAAGCAGCACCATCAACTGGGGACCAAATATTCAAATACATGGGCCTGAAGGAGACATTTCTCATTCAAACCACCATAGTGCTATTTGCCCGACAAAGATCATTCAATTCTATTATCAGAGAAGCAACTGAAGCATCAGGAACTAATGTGACTTTGAAATCACACAATTAGAAATGGAAGACCCTGAGGCGGGCTCAAGATTAGAGGTGGAGGTATTTCCCTCCCTTTCCTAGCTCTGCAGGACAGGGTCATGAGGCTAGGTGCTTTCCTTTCCTTAGGCCTGATGAGGGATGGGAAAGGCTGGGCCTCAGAGTTTTCTCTGGCAGATTTAATCCTATCTGCCTACACTGTTTGTTCAGTCCTGGGAAATATCAGGATGAGCAGGAAGGTCATCTGTAGACAGTGTCAGACTCGTATCTCCATCCCTTCCCTTCACAACCACCCTGGGGGGCAGGGCTGTAGGTTTCCCTGGGAACTTGGCATCAAGGGCTGGCTTTTTGTGTCACGTATGCCTCACCTCTTTCTCTCCTCTGAGACTCTTATTCATCATCTCCCTTGAGTACCCATCCCCAAAGCAACTTGAAATGGTTGGTAAAGATTTGAGAGTTTGCAGATGTTTTAAGAATCATGATTTTCCCAACAATGGAAGGGTCCACAGTGTGATCATCACCTATACATAGTGGCTTCATCTTTAAGGGCGCTAATAGCCAGGCATGACATGTCTCTGGGATGGGTCTGACTTGCCATGCCTGAGGCATTCCATATATGTACAGAGGGCTGTGACCCTCACTTGCTGAGGGCATAGAGGGCCAACACCAGCTGTGGGAGCTGCAGAGCTTATACAAATGAGTAGAAAGCTTAGTCGGTGTGATAGATAATCTCAATTGTCAACTTGAGGAGACAGAATCACTTGGGAGATGGCCTCTGGCATCAAGGGGATTGTCTTGATTAGGTTAATTGAAGTATAAAGACCTGCTCTCAATGGGCAGCACCATTCTCTGGGCTGAGATATTGGACTGTTATAAAAAGGAGATAGTGAATTGAGCAAAAGCAGCCATTGCTCTCTGATTCTTAATTGTGGCTGCAACAGGACCAGCTCCTGTCCCTGTGACTTCCTGGCCACAGTGGATTGTAACCTCAAACTGTGACCCAAAATAAATTCTGATTGTTTTTGACAGGATTTTTTTTTAATCACAGTGACAGGGGAAAATAAACCAATACGGTTTGGATACTCCAGGAAGCTGGGTACTGTTTTGGTTCCATTATGCTTGTGGTCTCATCCCTTATGGGCCAGGTGACATCTCTACTGAGTTTCTATGGCAAGAAGGAAGGCTTTTAGGGGTGCATGAAAATTCAAGCACACACGCAGACATGATCACTATCTGGACATGGTCCAGAGCCCCTCCAAGAACATCAAAAGGCAGAGATATAGGTGGCTGGGGACAGTGAGGAATGGTCCAAGGAACAGAGCATTACAGATGCATGGGGACCTGTGCTAGCCTTCCTGCAGGCACAAAGGGAAGCCTGCATCATGGAGCTTTTATGCTGAAAATTCAGAGCATATGGAATGGCATCATATATTTATTACCTCATTTGTGTATTTTAACATTTATTGAGTACCTACTGTTTGTCAGGGGCCATGCTTCAGCCACTGGAGAAAGAAAAATAAGGAAGTCTATTAGGAAAAAAAGTAACGTGGATCATTAGCTTACAGTTATCATTACAGTGACAGAGAGGCTCACACAGCATGCTCTGGTAAATAGGAGGGAGACTCAGTCCAGGAGGGAAAACAAGCATAAGACTGAATTCAAGGCTCTTCAGGGAGCCAGCTCTCACTTAGTGGCTGGGTGAACAGACAATGTGGCACAGCCTTTCTAGGTCTCTTCCTTTCTGTGTCTGAACAATGGGGTAGTAACATCACTTGCTGGCAGCGGCCTTAGGAACAATGTTGTATTATGCATATGAGATTCACTGAGAGCAAATTTGTGCTCTCAATAAGAGCAACAATATAAGTGCGTGTGCGAGCATACACACACACACACACACACACCAAGGCTAAGACAGAAAAAAGAAAGGAATGAAGGAAGGAAGGGAAAGAGATAAGGTGGAATAAAAGGAGAAAAAAAAAAGAAAGAAAAAAACACAAAAGTAAGGGGCTAGAGAAATGGCTCAGTGGTTAAAAGCACTGGCTATTCTTACTGAGGACCCAAGTTTGGTTTCCAGCATCCACATGGCGACTCACAACCATCTGTAACTCCAGTTTCATTGGATTTGATGCCCTCTTCTGACCTCCATATGAACTGTACATATGTGGTGCATTGACACATGTATACAGACAAAATACCCGTATACATGCAACTAAAAAAAATGAAAGAAGTTAAAGAGGGAAAAAAAGGACATCTAG
The DNA here is from genome assembly GCA_030556225.1 of Cricetiscus sungorus. Taxonomy (NCBI): domain Eukaryota; kingdom Metazoa; phylum Chordata; class Mammalia; order Rodentia; family Cricetidae; genus Cricetiscus; species Cricetiscus sungorus. The sequence goes on along the minus strand of JANBXA010000031.1, from coordinate 15,866,388 downwards.
CTATTTGAACAGGTGTTCAGGCTAACTTAGTTTCAGTGATCATTTCACAATGTGTGTGTCTGTCAAAGCTTCAAGCTGATCAAGTTCTACACTTTTGACATGTGTAATTTCTAATTTTTAATAATGCCCTGATAAACTGAAAATTGAGTAGATGAAGTGAGGCTTTTTTGATGAATTGTGCTTAATGGTACAAGCAAAGGTTCACAGTTCTCTTGAAGTAACTGTGTGTACCAGACACCAATGCATGCAGTGGCAAATATTGAATGTATATCCCCAGAAGCAGTGGGCCTGAGGTTCCCTGGGTTGTCCCCACCCTGACAATCCCCACTATGTGCCAGGTTATGTCAGTAGAAGGAGCTCTTGTGGTCTTTCAGCTTTTCAAAGTGAGCTGTCTAGTTTCACCTTGACACAAGCTAGAGTCATTGGTGAGGAGGGAACTCAATTGAGAAAATGCCTCCATAAGATCAGGTTGTGGGCAGACCTGTAGGGCATTTTCTTAATTAGTGATTGATGCAGGAGGCCTGAGCCCATTGTGCCATCCCTGGGTAGGTAATCCTGGGTTCTATAAGAAAGCAGGTTGAGCAACCCTCGAAGAATAAGCCAGTAAGGAGCACTCCTCCATGGCCTCTGCATCAATTCCTGCCTCCAGGTCCCTGACTTGCTTGAGTTCCTGTCTTGACTTCCTTCAATGATGAACAGTGATGTAGAAATGTAAGCCAAATAATCCCTTTCCTTCCAAACTTCCTTTTGATCATGGTGTTTCATCATAGCAATAGTACCCTAAATATAGCAGGAAGTATGAGGCTCCCCTGCCTCAGCCCTGGTTTTTAGTGACTGAGTTCTGAGTAACTTCTCCCTTCCTTCCTGAAGAAGCTGCCTGGACTTCCAAGAATCAATTTTTGTGTGATCCCTCCTCCCCCACCTCAGTGGAACACTCCACAACAGCCCATTTGTTCTTTGATTTAGGTGAATTCTACCATCTGGAGTACCATCTGTGTGGATTAGGACATAACCTATACTCCCTTTGTATTTGGGTTCAAGTGAACCCCTGAGTGTTTAAGTTGTTGTACTGCCTGAATGGTTTCTTGGTGTCATAGAACCTGAAGCATATGTATGTATGTATGTATGTGTATGTATATGTATATGTATACATACACACACACATACATACGCACACACACACACACACACACACACACACACAGGACATGTTGCATGGTATTTTGAATCTTTATTTTTTATGGAAACACAAGTAGATAAGTATCTGGGAATTTAAGATGTATAACAACACACAAATGCTCCCACATCACTTTACTAAAGGGATCTTAGTTTAGGGTTCAAGTTTTAGATTCCCCCCACATTATAGGCACCTGTAGAACTCAAGAATATAGGGTATGAGGGGATGCAAGAGAGACGTGCCATGCTGTGGCAGCCAACATGCTCACAGAGAAGAGACAAAAGTGATGGGACCTGGCTCAGCAGGACTGAGCCTCTGGAAGAGCAGACCAGGAGGTTAACAGTGCCCACACAGGGTACTCAGTAGCCCACCACTGACTATCTGTGGACTCTCTTTTGATTGCAGATGCAAATTTAATGACAGACTCAAAAGATCAGGTGGCCTTGGAAGACATAATATCACTGTAGACAGTTTAGCCACATGGAGTCAAGTTGAGATTGCTCTGAGAGTGAGTGTTAGAATGACTTCATCCAACTGCAGATGAGCCTCCATGTGAGGTTCAGATAGAAGAAAAAATATATGAAGGGCTGAGAGTGTTATAGCAAGGCACCCAATGTTCTCTTCTGGCCTCTCCATGCAGGCACATAGGTGTGTGCACCCATATGCACATAATATACAACAATGTGTAGATAGATAAATAGGGACATATATAAATAGACAGATAGTTGGTTGGGGTTATAATGGGAAGTAGGGAGACTAGTCAGTATTGAATCACACAAGCAACACTTGATTGACAGCTACAGACAACTGCATGTTGCAGGCAAAATACATTCTAGTCTCTAGGCAGCCCCAAGTGTGCTCTCCTCAAACCATGTGTTCAGGTATCTCCTAGTTCTATAAACTTCAAGCCATTCTGACAAGGGACAGTGGGAAGCATTTGTGGAATATTGAGGAACTGTTGCTATTTCTTAGTTGCTCATAAATAATTCAGGAACTCAGTTGTTTAAATGGGAGCAAATACATTGTGAATGGCTGTGAGCTCCCTGCAGCCTGCTGCACTTAGCAGTCTGCAAACTCAGGCTGAGGGCACTACCCCCCCCCCCTTTTACAGAACAGAACAGCGGATAGGCAGCAAGTGCTACAGGGCCTACTATGTTGAGTGATGTATCGAGCAGACATTTAAAGAGACTTCTGCAGGGTTGGGAGCTAGGGACAGGGATGGCAAGAAAAAAAAAATCTCCAAAATTCCCAAAGCTGGCAGTGAGAGAGTTAGCTGAAAGAAAGCAAAAACAAAAGCAAAAGAACAGAAAAGAGTTTCCTTTGATTTTTAAAACAGCACTTTGGGATAGAAGGAGACCTCTGGGTCCTTATCTGTGCTCTGATCATAGGTGACATAAAAGAGAAGTCTTGATCTGACCTACAGGCCATCCTCATCCAATGGGAGCTGAATCTACAGAGCAACATAGGAAGTCCTGGCCTGCCCCACCTGTGGCACAGTGGCCAATGCTAGGCTATCTTATGGGATTTGGTGAGAACAGAGCACACTCTTCCAGAAATGTCTCAGTGACTCCTATGTTCCTATGCTCTCACTCTATGTATGTAAACCACAGCAGATAGAAAATACACGAGGAAAGGAATATGTCCCTGGAATTATATTTGTAGCATTGCATCACACTGAATAATCCCTCTCATGCCCTCTTCTGGCCTTCTTGGGCACCTGCACTAATGTGCACAAACCCACACAGACACAAAAACTTCACAAAATTAAAAGTAACATAAGCCTTTAAAATGTTGAGAAGATGTGTGTCTGTTCTTCAGGGGATACTTTTATACAAGGGCTGATGTCTGTAGACTGTGTTAGTTTTGAATGGATCAAATGTCCAGGGAAAACCATGGGTACTGAGGGATGATGATTTCATCAGCTTTTGCCTCTTCTCCTTCTTCTTTCTCCCTCCTTCTACTCCCCCTCATCTCCTCACTCCTTCATCTCCAAAATAAAATTCAAAACACATGAAGGAGAAATGAAATGTGACCCATTTATTTCTAAAGAAAACCTGCAGCTGACATGAAATGTGAGGAAGAAGAAACCTTTCCTGGCTCGAGATATTAATACTCTGAGGTCATTTGTTACCCAGGATGACTGGCTGGAGCTAACTGATGCAATGGCTAGGTGACCTAGATACTGAATACTCCAGCTGTTCATCCATGTAAGTTTGTAATCTCACAGGTCTTCCTCACCCCTTGGTTTAAAGTCTATCTAAGGAGGGCTCTGTGTTCCTCTGGAACATACCTTTGACTAGAGACATGGATTCCTCTAATCACCCTGGACTGGGTATTATCACTGGAAGAATCCATACAAATACATGGTTGAAATAAAACTACTTTTAAAGCAAGGGTTTGGGGCTGGGGATATGGGTGATTCTGTATTGTGTTTTCCATGCATCAAGAGGGCCCACATCTGATCCCTCAAACCCACATTAAAAAGCCCAGCATGGCTGCATACATTGGTAATCCCAGTGCTGTGGATATGACAGATCCCTGGAGATGGCTGGCTAGGTGGCCTAGACTATTTGATGAATTTCAAGTCAGTGGGAGACCCTGTCTCAAAAAACAAGGGAGGCGAGTCTCAAGGAAGTATATATCTGGACTCCACATACACAGACATACTTGGAGATGTACTTGTACATACATGTGGACCCACAAGAGCATGCACTGCACACCCCATTCACAAAAGAGATTAATTTCTTCAGGTGTATAAATGGTTCATATTTTAGGAAAGCTTGACTTTGGATTTATTTTTACTTTATGATGACACGAAAACAGTATGTATCAGACAGAGATCATGCTGTGAACTTGACAAACTTTTCTCATGCTGACAATGTGGAGCAAGCCACATCCTCATGTGCAACTCCCTTTGACAGTAACAAGCTGGGGCTCACAGCCAGGCAGCATGTGCAGTGTACTGTGTGGCCACGATGCTTAGCATGTTGGTCCTGTTCAATGAGTTTTGACTTACATCCTAAGTGTAGGAGCATCTGTGCCAATAGTAAACACTCACACAGTTATCACATGATGTCAGCATATTTGGTAGTTGAATATAACTTGCTAAATATTAAGCAAAGGAATGAGATTCCCAGGTGCAATCAGGGAGGAGAAAACATGGGTGCTACAATGTGAGACAGTTTAAATGCTACTGAGCATTTCTCAATCTAGTCATGAGGGCTTCTTCTACCTCTGAGGTTTGCTGTGCAGGTCATAGAAGATGGAACTCTCCTGGGATTGATCCTGTCTGCTGATCTTGGCATGTGCTCTGTAACATGGGCTCCCTGTGTGAATGGCTCCTAAAGGACTAGGCACTTTCATCAGCAAAGTTGGATCCTGTTCTCTTCATCCTTTCTCTGTGAATGCTCCCAGGGTGCACATTGTTTTCTAAAAACAGAATCGGAGATTCACTCTACTCCTCTCTCCCACAGATTATTGCCACTGTAACAAATCACCATGCATCTAGGGTCTCAAAAGACTTGCAATGTTCAGACGACTCTGGAAGCAGTACTCTGCTGTGTGTTTCAACTGTTGGCAGGGCTGCATCCATTCTGGGGATGTGTAGGGGTCTAGAACAAGGGTAGAGGACAACTGACTGTACAGGGCTCAGCTGTGTCACACCTGCTCTGAAAGACTTCAGGGATTGTGTTGGAAGAGGGGCTGAAAAATTAAGAAACAGAAATCATGGAGCACAGGAACAGAACAGTGTCTTCCAGTTGTGGAAGGGCCGTTACATTCATGACCCCAGAGTAGCTGTGGCTGCCTGCACAAGACATGCAGAAGATCAAGCCTTACTGTGGAATATTCTTCCACACTGTGTGAACATATGTCACTGTGATTGGTTTGGTTTAATAAACAATCTGATTGCCCAAAAGCTGAACAGGATACAGTTAAGTGGGAAAGCCAAACTGAGAGTGATGGGATGAGGAGGGGTAGAGTCAGAGGAGTCACCAGCAGACTCAGGGCGGGAGATGGATGTACCATGTTAATAAAGGTTCCACCATGTGGTAGAGCTAAATACAGGATATGGATTAAATTAAAATGTAGGAGCTAGTTAGTAATAAGCCTGAGCTATTATCCAAGCACTTACAATTAATATAAGCCTCAGAGCAGTTATTTGGAAGTGGCTGCCAAGATGGGAAAAACTCCACCTACACAAGCCTGTTGACATTGCAGCATAGAAGGGGGTTGAGTAAAAGCCCCTACCCCTGATTGATGAGTTATAGACAATTTATAGCTTCTGGGGTGAAAACATCAATTTTCTTTAAGGGTGTGGCATCTAGTAGATCAACCATGCTTCAGTGGATGTTCTAACACCACAAGTATTTGAGTGCCACAAATTGGACCTAATGGGTTATTACAAAAAGGACAGGAAATTGGTATGGGGAAAAAAATGTAAGCAGTGGACTCAGTAGAACTTACGGAAAGGGGTGTCAGTTAAATATGAAATTCTCAGAAAATTAATACAAATATCACATTTCAAAAAGAAAAATAATAACTTATTCAAATATAGAAGAGTTATGGTTCTTTATTTTTTTAAAAAAAAATCACCATTTTGACAGGAGCTAAGTGGCAATGAAGATCAAAGGACAGGTTCCTTCAATGACTTAGATTGAAATCCAGTCACAGAGAGATGCTATTGTCAGCACCTATGTCCACGTCAGGGTACAGCATCCTGAAAAGGTAGACAGACATCAGGTATGTTCACCAGATGATGCCCTGCAGTTCACATAGCTCTATTTATAATGTATTTTTGGAAAGGGGTTATATTGTGAAAAAACTCAATCCTCTATCTTCCATTTACAAAGGAGAAGTTTCACCCAGATGACACAAAACAAGCTTGAATGCTTGACTTTCAAGGAAAGCCAAGGGAAAAAATGAATGCATGACATAAGATGGGGCTGGAGGCTATTGTTCAACAGACAAAAGAAATTTAATGCCTTGTCTTAGATTCCAGTGAAAACCAGACCACTATGTAAAGTCACCCATGAGGGCCGGGGAAGGTGGCTCAGTGGGTAAAGCTCTTGCTGCTCAAGCATGAAGAGTGGTGTTTGGATCCCAAAAACTCAGGTAAATGCCTGGCTGGTGCAGTAGCTACCCACCAGCCAGCTCAGAGTGCAGAAGTCAGAGTGGTGGGGAACTCTGGAGCAAGCCTGCTAATGACACCAGCTCCACTTGCTGAACTGTGGGTTCAGAGAGTGACCCTGCCTCAATTAATAAAGCAGATTGCAATTGAGGAAGGTAGCTAAGGTTCACTTTGGGCCTCCACCCTTACATTTAAACATATATGCACCCACACATACACACAGAGTAAAATAAAACTGAAGGATCTAGAAATACATCTATCCATGTGTGTAGCCAAAGGGCCCTGGCACCAGATATTAGCTAAATGTAAGAAATGATGGTTAGTGGTGTTAGATGTGATCATGGGTTATAAGTTAAGGTAACTGTACTGCTTGCTTTTCTATTGCTGTAATAAAGCACCATGACCAAGGCAATAGAAGACTGTGTTCATTGTTGGAGCACAGTTACATGTGGTTAGAGTCCATGGAGATAAATTAAAGACAGCAGGTAGCAGGCATGTTGGCTGGGCTAAAAGCAAGAGCTGAGAGTTTATATCTGGCACCTCAAGCACAAGGCACATTGGAAATAGCATGGTGCTTTGATGCCTCAACACCCCCCCCCCGTGACACACTTCCTCCAACAAGGCCATGTCTCCTCCACTCCCCAAACAGCACTACCAACTGAGTCTAAGTATTCAAGCACCCAAGACTCTGGGGAACACATTATTGAAATCACCACAACACTTGCCCATTTTTAAATTTTATTAAACTGGGTCACATGAGCCACTTTTTTTTTTTTGCACATGTTAAATAAGTTTGGAGCAGAACTCCCATTCCCTGCTCCTCTTCTCTCTACTTCCTTTTCTACTTCTGTTGGGTCCTTTAGCCTTTCTAGAAAATTCCACTTTGACTATCCACAAAAACTGTATATAGGTGGGGTCATGCATCCATACAAAATCTAGCCTATGTTTTGTAGATACATGGCAAAGCTTTTCAGAGTGACATGATATAATACTTAATAACTGAAAAAAGAAATGCCAAAAAAGTGAAATCTCTTTGTGACTCAGTGAATGGACCTGAAGAACTTACATGCTCTAACCTCAGGTGTATCTGAAATGTTACATAATTTCTGAAAAACTGGAAATCATTGATTGTGTATCTAGAGTGATGTCATTAGTGGATAAAATTGCTTTCTCCCCACCAGGCAGTAAGTCTTCTCACCAACTGAAAAGCTGGCCCAGTTTTCCAACCTGCCTCCCCAGATTTGCATAATCACCCACCTCCACCTTCATTTTATACCTGAGAGGTTGCACAGCTGTGCACTGTTCAGAAGCCGTGGGAAACCCTGCATCTAGTCCCAAGCAGCAGGCAAGCATCTTTCCCCTCTGTCCACCACAATACCTGCAGTGTCCCTTCTCTCACAATAGATATTCAATACCCAGCCTTGGTATGAATGAGGGGATGGATGGCTGGGTCTTTGCACAGCTGTGATACTGTAGCTTATGAATGAATGGATGAGGCTAATGAAAAAAGCCATGTTTTGCCCTGAAATTGCTTCATGGTCCTTCTGGGTCCAGAGGCTCCTTATCTATGGACATTGTGTCTATAAATCCATATCTACCAAGCCAGGCTCTTCTGTGAATGACTTACCAACTTCCCACTGCAAGCCCCAGGATTCAGAAAGACTTGGAGAGCATTCAGAATCAAAGGGAAGGTTATTTCTCATTGAGAACTGCATGCATTGACAAACAGGGAAGCTAAGGTAAGCGAAGGAAAGCCACTTTCACTGGAGCTAGAGCAGTCCCAATTCATGAATCTCCAAGTTGTTCTGCCTATCTGTTTTCTGTCTAAATAAAAAAAACGAAGGCATGGACTGGGACCCCAGGCTGAATAAGACAGAAAAAGTAATCTGTGAAGTAATTTTCACTTTTCTCTGCTTCCTGAGTTCACAATGTGATCTACATCCTTCTGCCTCTACCACCATATCTTCCTTGCCATGATGGACTACATGCTCACACTATGAGCCAAAAGATACCTTCCCTTCTTGAAGATGCTTCTGTTAGGCACTGATCATAGTGATGAGAAAAGTAACTGATATAAAAGGCCCACCCAGGCTCTATAGGAAAGCAAGAGAGGAGTGGATTGTCCTGGAGGAGGTCACCCTAGTGATGTGTGATAGAGGTCAATGGTTTAGACTGAGTTGTGGATGTCAATATCAGTGAAACCTGCTAATGCAGGATCTGTGGGCCATAAAGACAAGTGCCTCAGAAAGTGTTGCTATTCTTGTCTGAGCAATTGGGAGAGCCTAGTTTCCTTAGATGTGGGCTGCAGAGGCTTCCTGGCTATATGTCTCCCTTACTGTGTCTCTGTGATGTGCAGGGAATTATCTGTTAACTAGAACTGAATCCTGGACTTAGCTGTAAACTAGAAATTAGAGCATTGGTTCTCAATATGTGGATTGCAACCACACTGGCAAACTTCTATCTCCAAAAATATTTACATTACAATTCATAACAGTAGCAAAATTTCAGTGCAAAAGTAATTTTATGTGTGGAGTTTAACACAACATGAGGAACTGTATTAAAGGGCTTTAGCATTAGGAATGTTGAGAACCACTGGATCAGAAAATGTTGGTAAGAAAAGCTACAGCATAAAATCATTCAGACCTGTGTTAGAAAAAGGAGATCTTCAACATGGTCAAGGATGTACAGAAGGAAACAATGGGTGTGTGAAAGCATTAGTTACTTTTATCTCTTAAAATACCTAACTTGTTAAAGAAGGAAGGATTTGTTTAGATTCACAATTTGAGGGTGCAATCCATCGGTGAGAAATAGTGGCTACATGAGTTTGAGGCAGCTGGTTATGTTGCATCTGACGTCAGGAAGCAGAGAGAGATGGATGCTGGTACTCAGCTCAGTGTCTTGTTTTCTGCAGTCCAGGACGACAGCCTATTGCACAGTGCCTCCTGCAGCTAGAGTGGGTCTTCTAGACAATAACCCAATCAAGAGAAACTCCTTTACAGGCACGCTCAGAGATGTGTCTCCTAGATGATTCTGGATACTTTAAGTTGATGATCAATATTTACCAGCATAGTGAAGCTCATGAAAATGATTTTTTTTCAGTTTGCAAAAGTTTCTGCTCAGTTCCACCAACAGGGTACCAAACAATCAAACAGGGGAATCTGTGGGGGTTATTTTCAGTCAAACCAACACAGGTGAATTGGCTAGTCAATATTGCAGAACCATGGGCAAGAGATAAAACAATCAAGCAAACAAAACAAAACAAACAAATAATTCCACTCCATACAAACTACAACCTGGGAGAAAATATTTACAATCTTATATATGACTAAAGACTGATAAGTAAATTACACAACTAATTTTAAAATTACAAGGATGTATTTTAAACTTTATTTAAATTATGTGTATGTGTGCTTACCTACATAGATGTATGTGCAACATATGTGTACAGTGCCTAAGAAGGCCTGAAGAGGGTGTTGGAGCCCCTGGAACTGGAGTTACAGATAGTTGGGAGCTGTCATGTGGATGCTGGGAACCAAAGCCAGGTCCTAAGTAAGAGTAGCCAGTGTTTTTAACCAGTAGATCATCTTCCTAGCTCCCAATTTTCAAATTTTAATGGTTATGAGCAATCTAATAATGTAATAAAGTGAGCAAAAGGCATTTAGGAATATATTACTGTGGGAAGAACAGACAACAAACACACATGTACAAAGTGTTTACACTGGAAGCCAGTAGTGGAACACAAGAGGCTAAGAAGCAGGTTTCCACCTTTGTCACATGGGGATGTAACTGTGTGACTCTAAAAGTTTTCTGGCCTTCCTTTGTCTACCCCATATCAACGTACATGTTAACCTGTTATGATTAAGACATGATGGCATGATGTAGGGGTTGACATCGAAGGATGGAAGAAAAGAGAAGCCAGAAACAGGTCCAGGAATATGACGACTTGAAGCAGATTTGGTCCTACAGAGCAGTGGATGAGGGTGGTATCTTAGCTACATTTCTATTGCTATGATTAAATGTCAGGAGCAACACAACCCATAAAAGAAGGCACTTTAGTTTACAGTTCCAGAGGCATCCATGAGGGCAGAGTGAAGATGTGGTAGCTGGAGTTGAGGATTCATGTCTTGATCCATAAGTAGGATGCAGAGGAAGTCGCTCTGAGGATAGCATGAGTCCTCAAAACCTGAAAGCCCACCCCCACTGATACACCTCCTCCTATAAGGCCATACCTCATAATCCTCAAACAGTTCCATCAACTGGGAGCTGGGCATTCAAACACCTGATACTGTGGGGGCCATTCTCGGATTAAACTACCAGAGGTGAATTGCTCAGTCAATGTTGCTGAGGCATTTGGTCTTCAGGGGGAGATTAAAGCAGAATAGGTCTCTCACTTCTCTCTAGGTAAATCATGGTGTTGTTTGGATAACTTTCAAACTGTAATCAAGCCAGCAGCATCCTTGCTTCTGAGAAAAGCCTACTGTTGGATATGAAAATATCCATAGTTTTCTGCACTACTGTCAGAAATATTACATGGCAGAAAGTGAGCTTTAAGTAAGCAATGTAGGGATTCTTAACCTGGGGTCCTAAGGTACCTGTCTAATGTCCCGGACCTGAAATGTATGAAATCTGAAATGCCCCAACACCCATCCGGAGAGCTGTATTAGTTGCTAACTCTGTTGTTGTGACAAAACATCTGTCAAAACAACTCAAGGAAGAAAGGGTTTACTTTGGCTCACAGTGTGAGGGTGCAGTCCATCATGGAAAGAAAAGCATGGTGACAGGAGCATGAGGCAGCTGGTCACATGGCATCTGCATTCAGGTAGCAGTGAGGGATGCACACTGGTGCTCAGTACACTTTCTCCTTTCTATTCAGTCTGGAACCCCAGCACATGGGACAGTGCCATCCTTAGGAAGATGAGTTTTCCTTCTCCCATAGACTCTTCCTGAAAATACACTCATAGACATATCCAGAGGTTTGCTTCCATGGTGATTCTACATCCAGACAAGCTAACAACAATGACAAGTCATCATCACAGTCACCAGGATGCTGCCACAAATGGAGACCGCGAGTCTGACTTCTCCTGACCAGACCTTGATCAAGAAGCAGGCTCATTTAATGCACCATGGCTTATTACCATTGGTCTGTGTGAATAAGATCTATTATGAAATATAAATTAATTTGATGTTCTGAATTGGCTTCTATTCACCAAATGTTTAATCATACAGAGGAAAAATATCCCCAAATTTGCAAACTTTGAAATAAAACCCATTTCTTGTCCCAAGAATTCCAGAAAGGGGATGGCCAGCATTCCTCAATTCACCCTGTTGTCCATGTTCCTGTGGCTTTTTGTTTATTGCATCTAGGAAGCATATGCATGAGTTGCCTTATTTTCTCCTTTATTGCCTTCAAGGTGACTAGGCGACACATAATACTCATTCTGCCGAGTCTAGGTCATGGACCCGATTTCCCAACATCCTTAGCACAATGATCTCCATCTTTTGACCCAATGGACATTGAAAGCTACCCTGGAGCCATAGATAACTTTTCACTCCAAAGCTATCTGGGCCTTCTACAGCTTATCTCCAACATTCCTCATTCTCCTCTTCCAGCTTTGTCAGATGGGCATCATTGTAGTACTGGGTGCTGGGTGCAGCTTCTCTCCTAGGTAGCCTCAAATTTTCTTGCACAGGGCATGGTGGGAGCAGTAGGCACTTAGCATTTATTTATTACCAAGCTGTGTTGGAACTTAATGACATATAAATCTAAAACCATGATGTCACAGCTCTCCATGTTCCAGGCTGCAAGTGCTGTGAAAGATCAAATATCCCAAGAAGCAGAGTAGAGGTTTTAGCTAGTGTCCAGACTTGTGCCTAAACAATGCATGGAGCTGAGCCTTTCCTTGCTGATGCATGACTCCATCTCGAGAACTTGTTCTTGGAAGCATGAAGAAAGAGTGCAACCATGCACCCTGAATTGACAGAAGGAAGAGGCTCTGAAAGGTAATGCCTCTGAGCTGTGATGGAGGTACCTGAGTGGCTGCTGGACAATCGTTCTGTTTTGCTGTGTCTGGGAACACAGCAAGGACAAGCTAGAGTTTCAGGGAAGTATGTGGGCTTTCCCCATTCCTTGCTTCAGGCTCTCGGTGTCTTGTAGATACAATGCGAACATCACCTTCCATTCCTTGTCCCCTGCCCTGTACCCTGATTCTCCACATCATGTTCTCCAGCCACTGGGTCTGAGTTGAGTCACTTCTCTCTTCACAGAGGCCAATTTGTCCTTGCTCTCTGCTGTATCTTTTCCCTCCCGTCATTAATGATCCGCCATGCTGAAAGGCTCCACAGGGCCTTGTTCTCTGTAAATGATGGTTCAGGGTGTGTGCTGCTCCCTTTAGGGTGCTTGAGCATGAGTTCCAGAGGCGTCCTCTCTCTCCTGGTCTCAAACAGGCAGTACATCAATTGCACTCCTTCTGACCATGACCTCCAGGAGGGAGAAACACAAGGAGAGGGAACTGCAAAGAACAGCTGTGGTTGTGGTTGTTAGCAGCAGCAAGTACTCTGAGGATGGGAGAGGGCTGGAGACATCAGCTGTATCACGGGGCCTTTCAACCCCCCCCCTTTCTGTTACTTAATGCTCACAAGAGTTTGGTTCTTTAAGTTGAACAGGAGAGGAAATTTGTGATTTATTTGAGCAGGTTTTCTGAGAAATCTCTTTCACAGGTAGCCAGGAGCTGACCTGTTAGGAAGATAGATGAAGTTCAAGAGTCATAAAGATTCCTAAGTGACACTCTTGTGAGAGTTATTTTCACAGGGGCTTGGGGGGGGGTCACTGCTGCTGAATTGCAACTATAAGCTCTTCAGGCAACTGGATCTCCAAGGAAAACAGCCACAGAAGACCCAGCCTGGGGCCATGAGCAATGAAGGTTTTCATTTCTCCTGGTTATTGCAAGACAGACACATCCTTCTGAGTTCTCAGTCTCCTAAGTGACCTGGGCATGAGGGACAGAACACTAGATGGCCTCAGGGAAAGCTTGGTGCACAGTTCTCTTGGTGGAACACACAGTCCTCCCTATCACTTAGAATGTTAGCATGTAGAGACAACTTCAATCTGACATAGCTTCCATATGTGCAGAAAGGAAATAAACTCTTGACTTTGCTGGCTAGTTTTTATCAACCAGGTACAAACTAGAGTCACTTCAATAGCCTCCATCGGATTAACCTGCAGGCTATTGTATGGGGGAATTTTCTTGATTAATGATTGATGTGGAAAGGCTCATTTCTCTGTGGTGTTGCCACCCTCTGGGCTGGTGGTCCTAGGTTGTGTGAGAAAATAGGCTGAGCCAATCCATGAGGTTCAAGCCAGTAAGCAGCACTCCTCCATGGCCCCAGAGAAGCCAAATAGTACAGTGATGCATATGCTTTCAATTCTGAGCAGTGTGGTCACAAATGAACACATGTTAATGACTTCGAGCTACACATACGTTTGCTCTATGGTTCTGTAGGTCAGGTGTCTGATATGGATGCCACAGGAGTAAAACACAGGTGTCCACAGGTCTGGCTCCTCTGAAAGCTTCCATCTATGACCTGCTCTTCACAGCTTTGGAGACTGCTGCTGTTATTTGATTTGCACTTTGTTTCCCATCCTCTCCCAGAGGGTAAGCAGTTGTGTGATGCCCAACAACCATCCTCTGATTTTTAAAATCATTTTGATGTTAGTGAATCAGTTCCCAGGGATCACAGGTGCTTTCCATAGTCAAAGCTCAGTCATTGAACCTAAATTCCACGTGCAGCATGCAGCCTTGACTGATCATAAGGATCAGGGTGTGTTCATCTCTGGGAATCATCCTTCTACCTGCTAACCATGCTGTTTTTGCATTTAGGAAATAAATATTTCAGTGTTTAGAACATTTTGATTAATTTTTGCTTGTGCTTGTGTTTCCACAAAAAGCCATTTCCTGCCATCTGTGCTCTTGGAACATTTTTTTTTTAAATGGGGGTATCCCAAGTATCCCAGAGTGTCTTTCTGAACCCCACACTGGTGCTTCAAGCTTCAGTGGCTTCAGAACCACTTTCATGGCTGTTTCTAACCAAAGGGATGACAAAGGACACAAGGCCTAGTATGACAAACCATCACTTGAAGCTGATGAGATGGGGCTTTGTTCCCATCACAGACAGTGGGTAACAGGTTCTTAGTACTTCACTGGCATTCACTAATCATGTAAGCCAACCCAGGACGATTTTGTGTCCTGTTTGGCTCAGTGCTGTGCCTGTGACACCAGCAAGGACACCAGCAATGCCCTTAGGGGTGTTTGTTGAATGACTGAATGAGAGCCTTACTTGGGATGTAACTATCAGTATTGTTTATTCTGGTGAGATTTACCAACCATCACTAAGTGTGTGACACACAGTGCTGGTGTCATCTGTATAAACAAGAACTTTGTGTAGCACATTTTTCTGGGAGCAACAATTTATTGAGACCTTTAAAAAATGCAACCAGAAGATATCCCCATAAAGACAGAACTTCCCTGAGACAGTGATTCAGCTGCTCCAGGAGGCAGAAGGTCTTTGTAGATTCTGAAGGATGATCACCATCCCACTAAGGTGCCACATGTGATATTACAGTGCATGTGTGAGTGTCACACCTGTGAGGGAGCCTGTGTCAGAGCCAACCTTGCACATATGCAGGGAGGAGGTGACTCCTGAACAGGGTGGGTATCACCTCCCCATGGGACTACAGACCTCAGATGGAGACAAGAGTTGACATAGGACCTCAGGTGATGTGTTCCACATCAACACTTCGTTTTCCATCCCAAAACAGCTTCCTTGCCCATCACACTCCCACCCTTACCTCTCTGACTCCTCTCAGAGGTGTGATAATATATGATAGAATAGATGACATAACCAGAGCCCAGAGGGCCTGGAGGTCTTCAAAATTGTTAATCTTTGGCATCGTGAATTTCCCATATTAGGATTTTTTGTGGAAGGAAACTCAATATGTAGAGAGGAGAAGTGTCTAGGATTTACCTAGCTATCATCCTGCCCACTCCTCGTGACACAGTTGAAGGAATGCCCTTCCTGAAAAGGAGCTACTTGGGCCCTGGAGAGACAATTAGGCTAAATAAATCACCATCTTGCCTTGATTCGCAGCATCCACTCTGTGGATGGGCTGAGCAGAAGAACCAAGAGCCAAGGGAAGTTGACAGAAAATGAACCAGTAGCTGAGACTTCATTTCAGGACAGCATGTTGACTCTAAATTCATTTGTTTTAGGAATTTCATTTTGGAGCTCCAAACCAAGGCATGGTGGAAGAAGCCACTTGCATTTCCAAGGGGGTACTGACCTTCAGAGTTCTCTTTCCAGGAGGAAGAATTTTAATTTCATCTTGTCTTCCCATATTTGTCCACGTTAGACTACATTAAGTGAGTTATTTTTAATCATTGTTCATAAATCACAGCAAGGATACGCCCCAAGGCACAAAACATTTGCATAAAAATATTAATTGCCATCATCTCTTCCTAGGGGCTCATGGGAAGTGAGATGAATGTATAGCAGGGGATGGCAGCCATGGGGTATGCAGAGGACAGAGGGAGGGTGGGTGAAGGAAACAGTCTTGTCCCAGTTCCTAGTTCTCTTAACTATTCACCTCAGTGCCCAAAGTCTCCTTGGAACTTCAGAAGCCACCTCAGATGAAGCCTCCACCAAGAAGCCCACTATGATTCCTCCAAATCATATGTTCTTTTCTCCATTGTTACCAGTGAGCTATGAGCCATTCTCTTGGGAAATCTGAGCATCTCTCCTGGTTCAAGCACCTGCAGACTGTGAGCTTCTGCCTACCTTGCACAGAGAGCAAGCTCCTGGCAGGAGACTGAATAGCAGAAGGACCTAGTGTATCTTCGTAGCTTTCCCTCATAGCCCACTTTACCCTGCCCCAGGCAACATGCTTTGAACAACCAAACAAGAACACAGACAACAGCTGCAAGCTATAAAATCACCTCCCCCAGTCCAACTCTTCCTTTGATAAGTGGTTTCTTCTCTCACATGAGACCTGTGACCTTGATTGTGGCCTTTAGTCCATCCCTCTGGTGCTGTGTTATAACTCTCCCTTTCCAGTGGTAGAGTCATGTTCTGATCCACCCACAGGTCTCAGCTGTACTCAGATGCCATGGGTCCTGCTATCCATGCTTTCTTCCTGTGTATCCTGATGCTAAGAGAGTGTGTGAACCATCTGTGATGATCATTATCTGAGTTCTCTCCTCTGCTTCCATCTCCTTCAAGTCGCTGTGCAACCCCAGTGCATCCAGACTGGTCCAGAGCTGCCTCTGCTAGCTTCCCCCAGTCTATCTCATCTGTAGACCCCACAGATTTTTCCTTTTCTTCACCCACCCAAACATCATTAGATCAGTGATGACTCTGGCAAGGGTGAACCAGTTCAGCTATAAACTAATGTTACTATATCTTAGGGCATGCCTGGAGATGGACCCTCGGAGACTTGAGGTGGCCTTCATCACCCTGTATCTTTCAAGAAAACCCAAAAATGTCCTCTCCCAACAGCCTAACCATCCATTTCACTGAGAGCAAGCCAACCTGGTTGACAAGACCCAAGTCTCAGCTGCTTGCCAGTTTCCATAATGAACCCTTTCAGGTTTTTTCATTCTTTGTTCTGATCATTCTCCTCAGGTACCTCAGGTCAGTGCTCCACAGAATGGGCTGATGTGAAGTCAGCTAGGAGATGCCACATCCCTCCTAGCCTGAATGGCTGGGAGTTCTCTGTTCAGATAGTTGTGGAAGGCTCGGCAGTGAGCCATACTCTTTTGTGGCATTTGGGGCTTTCTTGCTCTTATACAAAGTAGGATTCTCTACAGGGATAGAGGGGAATAAAGCATGATTCATCCAGTTCATGATTATAGACTACAATTCTACCTCCTGAGTGAGGCAGCAACATTACAATGAAGAAAGTTGCAAAAGGCAGCGGCTAACACCAATGAGGAAGTACCATGACTGGGCTCTGGTACCTGTTTACTGCATAATCAGGAAAGCCTTGGCCTTAGATGTCAGGTCTCCAGAGGAAAGCAGGGACACTGAGGTTCACAGTGCCAGACTCCAAGAAATAAATTCACCAGGTCCTTATCTTTCCACCTTATGAAACTTGGGGAAGAATATACTTGGCCAGTGTGCTGAGTGCATCACAGCCCTCCTAGGCCCCAGCAAGGTGAACATAGCAGATCTCATTGCACCTTTCCATTAGAGACCGAGTCCCTGGGTTGGGACACAGGTTGAGTCTGAGACCCTGACTTCAAAACAGGAAGCAGGTTTGTATTCAGAATTAACACTTTTAGCCTTCATTTTCTTCCTGAGTGACTATTCATGACCAATAGTGATACCAGAGTTGTCAAGTGTATTATCACACCAGAAATTCTGGGGAAATATTTGCTCAGACTGGTCATCTGGCAGAGGTGAAGAAAGAAAAGACAATAGCTTGAGCAACCAACTTGGAAGGGCTATTTCCCCGTTCTCCAGAGAGAAGGCCTGGATAGATATCCCTGACCTGTGTCCATGTGAGTATCAATGGCTGCTGACCCATTGAGTATCCAGCACAGCACTGGTCAACTCTGCAGCAGGCTGGAGCTGATCTGCTACATGTCTTCAGCTCACTGCCAGATTCTACATCACAAGGCAGCCATCCCAGCTCCTTGCTTTCCTCTGGTTTTCTTTATTCATGTCCATAGTTTTGTAAAAGGAGAGACCCAGCTTTGATGTGACAGCCATCGTGTGGCCATCAAAATTCCAGTAGCAAGGCAGAGGCAGTTTGAGAATACAAGTTTTGT
Source organism: Cricetiscus sungorus (assembly GCA_030556225.1). Taxonomy (NCBI): domain Eukaryota; kingdom Metazoa; phylum Chordata; class Mammalia; order Rodentia; family Cricetidae; genus Cricetiscus; species Cricetiscus sungorus. Next base: position 15,848,261 of record JANBXA010000031.1, on the reverse strand, counting down.
TTCATTGTTTTTTTTTCTTGCCTTACAAAATAGTTCAAGAACTTGACCCATGTTATAGAAGATTTTGCACATATGAGCAAAAGGTATTGCTGAAGACAAATTCAATACATATGTAGCTGGAAGGACTTGGTTAGGGCAGATTCACGGTGGCTCTGTGGGCCTCTGTGTAAGCAATAGTGTGTTTTGGATTCTGTGGGTCAAATAAGTGGGAATGCTGCCAGCTTCTGCTGAGATTTGTGCTTTTATAAGTCCATTCATCTGGGATGTTGGGTACCTGTTGCCTACTAGGAACCACAGTACATGTGACTTTGAGGAGTAGGGAGGAGACACCACCCTTTCATTACTAAGCTGTTGTAACTGTAGATCCAGAAGATCAGTGCCTTCACCCAGTAATGCATCAATGAAGGGTTCCATACACACGTACCCCGAGTTGGGGCACTTGTGAACATTTAATGACAACCAACACCAGCAGGACTTAGATTCACTGTGCCTCTTGACTATAAATTACCCTAGACTTTCCTTGTTTGGGTTTTATACTGTTTCTATAGACCTTTTGCTGCAGATGGGAATTCTTGTTTCTGTAAGTCCTTGATCTGTTCCATATAGGTAGACTGTTAAATCAGCTGCTGACAACACACTCCAGAGATGAACAGGTCATGGCTTCCCGAGATGCTGGACACTACTAGTCCAACTGTCCCAGGAAAGAGCAGGGAGAGTGTTAGGCATCAAAGTGTTATTTTATGAAACTTGAGTAGGCTCAGGGTAAGCATTAGGGCACAGAGTGGCTAGTAAAATTGATGCCTATGTCTACAATAGAAAAGATAAAGGAAGGACAAAAAGTTACTGATATATTCTAATCCTAGAGAGCTAAGTAGGGTTGAGCCCACTGAGAACTTCCAGGGGGAGAGGAGGGAAAAAGCCCAAGATGCCATCCAGAACCAGTCATTCTCCCTGGGCACAGCATAGAGCTACACATGGACCCCAGGAGACAGGATATCAGGTACAAGGAAGCCCACTCCACAGAGAAGCCAAGTATACAGGGAGGTACATAGAATTGAGACTGGCTTCACCCAAGTCCTTTGAGCTAAATTCTGAAGAGTGACAGCGTGGGGGAAAAGACATGATTCCCTGTCCAGAGAGCCACTCTGATACTCCATGGAGTGTGGTAGTGTCTTTGTTTCAGGACCTGACCACAGCCTGAAAGCTTAGCCTCAACACATAGACTCTAAATGGGGATTCTCCTTAGATGGACATCTAGTGAGCTCAGTCAGCAACTCAGTGTAGTTAATGGAATTGGTCTGAGAGTTGACATCTAGCTGGGCAACTGCCTTGATCACTCCATAGCCTTGAGAATCTGACTATAGTTTCAGCACTACCATGTCTACCTGGACAGCCCAGATATGTCCTGGTTTCTTTACAACTGCTGTGGAGTCACGGGAACAATGTAGAGAGTTCCCACAGACTCTGAAGAAAACACTCATGGGCTAGGGTGGCTGCAAGGACACACAAAATGAAGGTGCCTTCATTTGCCCTTGTGGCCCTTGCTCTGTAGTGCCTAAAAGGTCTAGAGAATGAATATGACAGAAGTGGTGTTGGGGACAGGAAGCAAGAGGGGTTTTCCTTTGAGTTATCGACAAAACATGGCAGGCTCCCACACTCAGCTTAGGATCTGGGATCAAAGGTCCCCTCTCTTTCCACTGATTCATTCTCTAGGGATGACATTACCAGGGATGCAGTCATTTGTTAGCTTCAGTTCTGTGCTGCTTAGATATAATGACTGCTAGTGAGAGAGCAACAAAATCTTACAATGAAGTAATCTTCTTGATAATTAACCCACTCATGCAGGGAGCTAAGAATGCAATAGGGTCACATATTAATAGCAATGATCAAGAACCCAAAAATCCACTGAGGCACCAGACAGGCCTAAGGATTGTGGGTCCCTCTTGGATTGATGCTGTGCAAGGCTGGAATCCTCTGGGTGGGCAGCTTGCAGGTGTGAATAGGCACTGCTCCAGCAGATGCCAGCTAAGCCTTGCTCAGGCTTCCACCCAAATTACGGCTATCTTTTCAGCTCTCTTCCTGGTAGATGTTACTGCATTTGCAATAATTCAAATAGGTTTTCTACAGGCATTAAATTTTTAGTAAACAGACCCAAATTAACAGCAATTCATGACATCTCACTCCAGGGATCAAATCAAAGGCATTCATTTTATATATAAATATCTCTTCGTCTCTTTTTAATGAGTGGGTATGCTTGTTGCTGTGCAAAGCAAAATTAGACATATGTCGTACTCCCTCCTCCGCCTCTCCACTCCCGTGTTCTCTGTCCCTCCAGGAGAGCCGGCATGATCACCTTAGGAAGCAGAGGCGGGGTATGTTAATTTTCCATAATTCAGGAAAACAAGGCTAATATCTGAACTCCCCCTCCACAGAGCTCTTGCCTCATCTACTGTAATGTGCTGCCGGCTAATGAACAGCAGTCTGTTCTTATGGCATCAGCAACCAGGGTCTTCCCAGAACTTGATTTGGGAAGATGATTTTTTTTTTATCACTCTTTGTGGAATGCAGGCATTGAAGGAGCTCTAACATCCATGTATGACCTTGCTGATGGCAACAGTGCATTTAGTGCTGATGCAGACAGCTTCATGGTCCAGGGATGACAGGGCAGGTGGAGGGCTGTGGGCAGCCATGGGTGCACATCACTTCTGGGCTAAGCTTATTGCAAAGATGAAATATGCATTGTCATATCTCTGGACAGCCAACTGTCCATCTTCCGAGAGATGGGCTTTTGCTTTGCAGTGTGTTTGGAAAAGCTCAATTCTAGATGGATCTGATGCTATCCTCTAGCCCAAACCATTACTGTTTGTGCATGGTGCACTTTGAAAAATGCAGACAAACACTCATAAACATGAAATACAAATAAACAATTTTAAAGAGAACCTGTCAGTGATCTGGTGACCACCAGCAGGATGTGAGTCTTCACTGAAAACACGTCTTGTTAGCATCTTGATGCTGGGTTCTACCTGATGTTATTGATTGTGGACACTTGCACCTGCCACATCCAATTGCAAAGCTGCAAGTAGATAACATTTTTGAGAAGGAAAAATAGGGTCTCCTTTAAGGCCTGAGGAGAGCTGTACAGTGCTCTCCTCAATAGCACACAAGCTCAATAGCAACTTTGAAAGCAGATGGTAAACATATCTCAAATTGTCTAGGGTAAATTTTATACCCAGACCAACTTTCACTCATGTATAAAGGGAGAACACAGGCATTTTCATGCATGAAGATCAGAGGTTCATCTTATCCGTCACCTGTTTTTTGTTTGTTTGAGGAATATTCAATAATACACGAATCAAGAAAACATATCTTTAGGCCACTGTACTTCAGGAAATGGAGGCTTCATCTAGAAAGTCTCCATGGGATGAGGGTGATGACAAATTGTAGCACTCCAGGAGGAACTCATTCAGGCTGAGTGTGCAGACCAGGGTATGAGATTAAACCCAGGAGAAAATGAGACAGATATGCTGTAGCCAAATCTATCCACTGTGAGGGAGAAGAGGTTCTACAGCAGCATCCTGGGATTTTTGAGTTCTGAGCCCATATGAGCATAATAAAAACTAAAAGACAGATTTAAAGAAGCCCATGAATAACCCGGAGGAAAACAAACAGGAGTTCATCACAGGAAGGTGATCACCGAGGATTACATATTCAGAGCAGGGATGCTATTTACATATTCATGACAATGTAAAGATGAAATACTCTTCTGCCACAAAATAAGATATAACTATGCTAGGAGGAGGAGTGGGTGGAGAAAAGCAAAGATAAAGAAAGCTGAGGGGGAAGGAGAGAGGGAGAAATAAAGGTAGCAGGAAGGTGAGAAAGGGATATCCTACATAAAATTAACACTGGTTTAGGGGTTGCTTGTGTTGTAGGGCTTTTTGTTTTGTTTTGTTTCTTCTTTTTTGTTTGTTTTTGTTTTTCAAGATAGGCATTCTTGGTGTGACAGTACTGGTTGTCTTGAAACTCATTTTGTATGTCTGACTGGCCTTGAACTCACAGAGCTCTGCCTGCCTCTGTCTCCCCAGTGCTGGGATTAAAGGTATGTGCCACCACTGCCCGGTTTGTGTTGTAGTTTCAGTGTGGAATGTTTCCCCATGTATGTGAAAATTTGTTTCTGGGTGGTGGCTTTGTTTGGGAAGGCATTTGAACCTTTAGAAAGTGAAGTCTTCCTGGAGGATTTGGTTCACTAGAGGCAGGCTTGGAGGGTTTATAGCCTGGCCCTACTTCCTGTTTTGTTTTTTTTTTTTTCTCTCTTTCTCTGCTTCCTGGCTGCTATGCACACTTCTTTGTCTGCTATGCACACCTTGACTGCTATGTACACCTTGGCTGCTGCCATGCTTTCTCCATCAGGAGACCTGTGCCTCTCTAGAAACATGAGCCAAACTCAACTCTTTCTTTTCCAACTTGCTTTTTTTTTTCCAGAGTATTTTATCACAACTACAGGAAAATAACTAATATAGCTTGCTTTTGGTCAAGGGCTTCACAATTGATAGAAAGCATACAAACCACAAATCAAATCACTTTCTTCCTGTTTTCAAACAGCGCCATTATCCCATGGGTCACCTGGGGCAGGAAAACCTCGAGTTATCATTGTTACTGAATCCAACATGAGCTGACTTAAATCTTCACATTTCATTCACTCTTTCTGCAGTTCTGGGAATTCAGGCCAGGCCTTGCAATGATAGAGAAGAGCTCTACTACTGAGCTGCACCCTCATCTCCTGAAGGTGCAATTTCCACAATCTCCACAATTTCTACACATTGAATTCCAATTTTGACTTTCAAATGCAGCTTAAACTTCTCTCTTCCCTCACACACAGCTCATCTCTCTATTTTCTCTTAAAATGACCTTGACTTTTGTTCCCTGTATCTTATGGTTCTGCCATTTTCTTCCAAGAACAATTTTAATTACTGTGTTGCAGTGTGTCTCTTCCCTGACCTGGTGAATAAGTCCCTAAAGTCAGTTTGAAATTCAAGATGTTGTCTGCTTGCAGGGTTCTGGTGACTGGCTTGCCGCCAAATTCATTTAGGAAAATGAACCCTAAATGCATCAGGGTTAGGTAGCGGCATTGCAGAATGTTTAGGTCAGGAGGTCTTCACCCACACGATGTCATAAAAAGGCATGATGGAAGGATGGAGGGACCCTACTCTTTATGCCTCCAAATGGTATGCTCTATGTGGGGTTACAGAAGCCCTCCTCTTTAGATAATGCAACATCCAAAAGCCATCTTGGAAGTGGAGGTCAGCTCTCTTCAGATACTAATCTTGTGAACCCTTATCTTGAACTCTCTAGCCTCCAGAACTGTAAGAAAGTAATTCCAGCCCTTTCTAGATGAGGCAGCCTATGTCATCTATGTTACAGAAGGTCCCAAAATATTATTCACACTTGATAAGTCACTTGTCTGGTTTGTTGTTGGTTATTAAGAGTGTTAAAGCTCAGCCTAGGCTTTTGCATAGATTAAATTTTTCCCTGTAGTTTTGATTTCCTGACTTTTATATATTTTAGGTGTGTTTACTAAGTACAGATAGGTAAAATGTTATGTTAGTCTTATAAATTAAATCTTTTATGGTTTTGTATACTTTAATGTCTAACAGTTATAGACTGTAACTTCCAATGTTTGTGGACTTGACTGTATGCATTTAACAGCTCCATCTGACCTTTCTTCTGGTTTGCATCACTTAGTGAACCACTTTTCTCTGAATTAGCTACCCATCACAGTGTAACAAATAGCCTAATATTCCATGGCTTTGAAGCACACATTATGTTTTTATCTTCAGGTTTCTTTAGGTTGGGAATCAGATGTGGTACAATCCCTTGCCTCTGGCTCAAGGAGCCTCATAAGGCTGTGATCAAAGGACAAATGTCCTCATCTGAAAGCTTCATTGAGCAAAGACATACATCTGGCTCATTCTGGGGACTGTCAGCAGGATTCTGCCCTGAGAGATTGTTTTAGTTAGGGTTCCTATTGCTGTGAAGAGACACTACGATCACTGCAACTCTTAGAAAGAAAATGCTTAATAGGATGGTTGGCTTACAGATTCTGGGGTTCAGTCCATTATCATCATGGCAAGGAGCATGGCTACATGCAGGCAGATATGGTCCTGGCTACATCTTGATTAGAAGACAACAGGAAAGTGGACTTAGTATAACATTGAACAAAAACTTGAGCAAAAGAGAGCTCAAAGCCTGCTCCCACAGTGACACACTTCCTCCGGTGAGGCCACACCCACTTCAACAAGGCCACACCTCTTAATAATGCCACTCCCTTTGAAGGCCATTTCCTTTCAAACCACGACAGAGAGATTCAGCAGTTCCTTTACACGTTTTTTGAGACTGGGTCTCTCTGCAGAGAAGTTCCTAAAGATGGTACCTGGCTTATTCAGAATGAGCAATGAGAAACATGAGCATGGGGGAGGGTAGGACCTGCCTGACCTCAGAGGTGAGATTCTGTCTATTTTGCTAACTGATGCCTGCTGAGACACCTGGAGCAGACCAACACATTCCCTGTTCCTCTCAACTAGTGACCTCAAATTTGTCTGTTTGGTGCCTGCCTTGTGCACTCATTGCAAGCTGTGCCAGGTCATTAGTGCAATGACCACACCATGCCCAGAAGACAGTGTTTCATGGCATCCCTCCTGCCCTTTGGCTCTTACAACCTTTCTGCCCCCTCTTCTAAAATATTTTCTGTGCCTCGGAGAGGATGACACAGATGCACTATCTAGGGCTAAGAGTTCACGTAATCTGTGCACTTTGGCCAGTTGTGAGCCTTTTGAATTGACCTAATTTTAATCTAAACTATGCCGTGTTGTTTTTGAACATGTCCTTTCACTATGGAACATCTCAGAGCTATCATTTCATTGTACTTCTGCTTCTCTTGTCTTTCTGAAATGACCTGAAGTAAGATATCAAATGTGATTTATCCATTATCCTCATTACAATGAAGGGCAACATGCATTCCCCAGGTTTAGTATGGTCTCCCAAAGGGAAAGTCTGTTGATCTGTCTCTGACTACAGAGCAGCAGCTGTGAGCACTAACTACCCATGTTTGGGTCTAAGTTAACCCTAAGTCCTTTTGCCAAACAATGGAGGAGATGGGCCAGTCAGAGAAGATGTTGCATGGTAGGTGCTGCCTTAGCAACAATGATAGTCCCTGAGTCTCTCAGGTGCTGTGCACAACTGTCTTTATTATTTTACTTGTTGGAGAAAAGTCTTACTCTTAGCATGTTCAGCTACAGCATCTGCCTTTCTCTGTTTGTTGTTGTTGTTGTTTGTTTGCTTGTTTTGTTTTGTTTTTCTCTTGAGATAGGCACCATGACCAAAAGAAGCTTGGGGAGCACAGGGTTTATTTAATCTTACAGTTTATAGCCAATCACCCAGGACAGTCAGGTTAGGAACTCAAGGCAGGAACCTAGAAACAGGAACTGAAGCAGAAGCCACAGAGGGACACTGTTTACTGCCCATGGTAGGCTAGGCTACATTAATCAGCAATCAAGAAGACATTCACAGATCAATCTGATGGAGACATTTCTTCATTTTTCTTCCTATCTGTGCCAAGTGATGACCAAGATTAACCTTTGTAGCCACTTTGTCAGTTTGTTGGTGGAAACATTGTGAAGTGATGTCAAATCTAATGAGTTCAGTTTTAGAACTTGGCCACAAAGCTGGGCCAGCTCCCAATATCCTACTGTGGTTCACTCACTTCTAGCACCATGTTTCTGACACCATAACCCTGATAAGCTGACCATTGTGGTGTTTGGGCCCCCAGGAATCAGATTAGCATTCTCTGCACAGGATCTATTAAGACTAGAAAATAGGAGGAGTCACCCCTAAATGACCAGACTGCCTCCTCTGGATGGCTTGGGAAACAGTTTTAAACATCTTGTACTTGTGCTTTGTAGATCATTCCTCAAATGGGTCAGAATGATCTACCAAAGCACAAGTTGTAGAAAATTTGCCACCAGCACTAGAAGTAGTTCCCAGAACACAGCTCAGGGAGCCAGCAATCTGTGTATCAGGTCCATAGTCTGCTGTTACCAAATACTAAATGATCTCTCCAGGCCCTAATGTCATGAACAGCTACATGGAGCTAAAGACCACCTCAAGTCTGTCTCCAGACCCTTAGCGTGTGGACACAGTGTTTCAACAATTCCTTAAACTTTGACAAAAAATGTGATCCCTACCCCTTTAGTGGTACAGCTCAGGGGCATCACATATGAAATACTATTCTTGGGTCCTCATCTTTCTGAGTGCTCACATGATAGGAAGCAATTATCCAGGGTGACCTTGGTCTAAGGAGTCCCCAAATGTGGGTTTAGGGATGTTACAATTGAACATACTCTCCCAGAATGGGCATGCTTCTTCAGAGTCTTTGCTCTAAAGGACTCCAGCAAAACTTCTGTGTCTGCCACAGCGAAGGGATACCATTGCTAATTGCAATCCAAACGTGCTCAGAGCTCTATCTAGGTGTTCTGATAATGACTGCTAGGACCCATAGAACACATCTGAGCATAGGCAACTGAAATGTTATAATGTTATTTCTCTCAATCAAGCAATCCTAGAACTTACTCTTCAGCCCTCCTCAAAGATCTGACATAAACAGGCCAGACCCTCAATCCCTCTGTGGTCTCAGCAGAGACCCCACAGTCCTACCATTGGTTTGAACAGCACATTATAGGCTTGGAGAGGCAAAGGAACCTGGGGAACAGGGGAATTCCTCTAAGAAATACCTAGCAAAGGTCTCCATGCCACAGGATGTGGATTTGCTGGCAGTGCAGCTGAGAGGCAACTTACATGCAAAAGAGGTCTTCACGAAGATTTTCACATTCAAGGATCCCAGTTGCCCTGTGTCTCCCCAGATATATAAAGTTCCACCTTTCTTTGTGTCAGTCCTTAATCAGTAATATATGTAAGTCAGGATGCTTATCTTAACTTGTCCAGGTGGTACTATCTCCAGAGAAGTGTCCAGGCCAAAGTCGTACTAATCATGGTCATGATTGACATCAGCATGATACTCAGAGGCCATGGTCAAAGATGTGTTGGATGCAGCCCATTTATGCCATGTTGAGATTCTGCTTTTGGGTTCATTTCGAGTCTCAACATTAACATCAGAAAGGATTTGAGCAAACAAAAAATTCTGCTAAAAAGAAATTTTAGTGAGGAGGCATTGGTGAATATACTCCTGAGAATGTGTGGACAGTACCAAAGAGGAATATGCAGTAGCCTGGGAGGAGAAACCACAGGGTGACCCAAAGGCCAATGAGACAAGGCATTAGTGACTGATCCTGTGTAACCTGCTGTCTGTAAAAGGTGAAGCCAGAAGGAGTGAGGCTTCCACTGATAAGGTATGAGGGAGAGAAGAGAGGGAGAGAACCCCTCTATTGTCCATGCCCAGCTGGATCCCCTACTGGCCAAACCCAGAAATAGCCAGCATGTGAGAAGCTGATTATTCATTCATAGGAACCCAAGCAGCAGAAGTAAGTGGTCAGCAGGAAGCATAGATAGTAAGTCGTAAAGTTCACCTTTTCCTTTCTGGATGGTTCTGCCATGCTGCTATGTGGAGATGGACCATAGTATTCTGTGGTTTGTATCTTGCTTAGATATGTGTACTTTCTACTGAGGTAGACTTGGCTTCTTTAATGTTATGCAAATTATCTCTTCAAGTGTGTCTAGTTCTTGATTGTCTTTTTCTCCGTTATGGAAGTTTGAAATTACAAACTTCCTCATTGTGTCATTCAGGGACAGTTTTGAATAGGTACAGCAGAGTACTTGGTAACATCTACAGCAGCATTTCTGAACCTGTGGGTCATGAGCCCTTTGAGGTCATGCATTAGATATACTGTATAACAGCTATATACATTACAACTCATAGCAGCAGCATAATTTACAGTTATGAAGTCTCAAAAAAATAATGTTATAGTTGGGATTCCCCACAACAGGAGGAACTGTGCTAAAGGGCTACAGCATTAGAAAGGTTGCGAACCACTGCTCTATAGGGTCTTAGATTCTGTCCCTGGCACCATAAAAGAAAAAAGAAACAAAGCAGTGTTGGAAGACCACTGCCTGAGTATATTAGTTCCTTTTCTGTTGCTGTAATAAAATACAATGACTGTGGTAACTTAAAAGAAATGAATTTATGTAGCATGTAAGTTTTCGCCAGCCTGCCCGCCGCTGGTCTGGCGTCCTGGCCCCCAATAACACGCAGGAGACTCTATATTTGATACAATCCTGTTGGCCAATTACCATTATTGTTAATGGGCTAGCTCTGCCTTAATCATTAACCCATTTCTACTTATCTAAGTATTTCCACGTGGTCGTCTTATCGGGGAGCCGCGCGGCAGGCTTCCTGCTTCTCCTTGGGCTACATCTCAACCCCAACTTTCACTTCCTCTTTCCTTCTCCTGGTCTCCTAGCCCCGCCTATCTTGTTTTCTATTGGCCACAGGGCTTTATTAACCAGTATGAGAAACATATATACAGAATAACATCTCCCATCATCTCCTCTTTTCTGTCTAAAATAAAAGAAGGGGTTTAACCTTAACATAGCAAAATATACCATTCAACAGTTATCAAATAAGAATCACAGTAAACAATATTTAGTCCATTAACATTTTGTAAGACTTTAAGAAAATATCATCTATCCTATCTTTGTCAGTCTAAAGTCCTATATGTAACTTATCTTTAATCCTAACTAAGGAAAACTATAACTATAACTATCTGTCTTCAACTCCTTCAAAGACCACAGAAGGATAATATATAAACTCTAGAAATGACAGAGACAACTCATTGCCTGGTCAGTCACCCGAAGTTCTTCTGTAATGTTCCATCTTCAGCCCATAGGCCATAGTGTGTGTCCAGACTCCTCAACAAGGCAGGAAACTTTTCTCTGTGTCCTGTAGACTATCTGGCTGTCTGGCAGCCTCTTCCATGAAGCAGGAATCCTGTAGCAATGTCCATCTTGCATCAGCAGTCACCTTTTTGTGGGTCCTGCATGTCCAGTTTCTACAACATAAAGTCAAACAGTCCAGAAGAGCAGTACCTTGACCAAATGGCTAGTCTTGCCATATTAGAAGCAAACTTCATAATGTGTTTCTTCGATGTCCATCTTCCTTTCTTCTGCAGGTGGTGTTACCAGGAGCAGTTGTGCCTCATTGTCAAGAAAATCCCTAAACTATTTTAAATGCCATATTCTGTAGGTCTTTGAAAGGTTTGAAGAATGCCTATTCATCTCAAATACATCTCTGCATATCTAGAAATCCTAACTAACTTAACTCCAAGTTTTAACTATCATAGGTAACTCTCTATAATCTGTACTAAATTATATATTATATTTTCCAATGAGCTATATAAACATAATACCTAAACAAGAGGAGAAATATACATATCACAAAATTGACCTTAAATTGTATCAATAAAAGAAATCCATTCCAAAGCAAAGTATTCATTTCCATACCATAATTCCCCTTTTCCCTTTAAAAAGATTGCTTTTGGTTATAGTCATTTATAACCAAGCCCATTTAAATGAAAACAAACATTTATAAACAATATTTGGGAATTTGGGCGTCGTTCTTTCCAAACTACTTCCTGCTGGTAGAGGGCGCTGTCATGGGGTTCCAAAGAAGACGCAGAAATCTTGGCAGTAGTCTGCAAGAATTTGTCTCAACTGCTTTGAATGTTGGATCACCTGGGGAGCTGTTTCAGGGGGTCTGGCTTGATCAAACCACATACGTCTGGAAAGAATCCATAGCTTTTCATTTCCTGTGGAAACAAAAATAGAAATCCTTTTCCCCAGTAGCTTGTCCTTAGGCTTAAATTTTGGAGTCAAAGCATTCTTAAAATATATAAATTGAATTAATTTAGTAGCATTTCTTTTATTAGTAGTTGTTATTTTCTCAGCAATCCAATAATTTAAAGACAACAGAAGCACATATAGTATCCAAAATTTCTCTGTGTTTTTCATCTTTACGTGGCTTTTTTATTACTCTATTTATTCTACTTCTATTTTTACATATTTTGAGACAGGGTTTCTCTGTGTGACTTTTATCTGTCCTGGAATTCACTCCATACCAGGTTTACTTTGAAATCACAGAGATCTACTTGCCTCTGTCTGCTGAGTGCTAGGATTAATGGCGTGTGCCATTATACCCATTCATTCTACTTTCTTTTTTCTTTTTTAAACCATTGTACCCTGTTTCTTTTTCTCTCCCAAGCCAGCGTATTTTTTAAAACACAGTGTAAACCTTCATTGCAGCTCTTGTACACACCAATGAATTGTTAGCAGAGCTCTTTAAAAGCAAGGCGGCTTTTTTGCCGCTTATGCTAATTTTGGAAACCTCCCTTGAAGGAGCCGTGCAACTCTCTGTCTACAGCAAAACAAATCCAACCGAGAATATGCTGCTACTAAGAAGTCTTGCTAGTCTCTGTTCCCTTGTTTCTAAAAACTATTTTTTAAGCATTTGTTAAGTTTTAAGTGAAAGTTCTCAATCCCAGTTCTGACACCATTATGTTACAGCAGGTCTCCCCGCCGGCCTCCGGGTCCTGCCACCACGTGGGCCCTCTGCCGCGCCCGTCTTCCCTAGTATTGTAATTTTCCTTCTCAGGTCTTGGTGAGGTTGTAGATTAAACTATCTTAGTATTATTCTCTCTTCCTAGTTAGATATTAAGTACTAGACTTAAGCTTTTCAGCTTAGGACAACTCTATTGTAACTCCCTTATGCCTTCACCCTAGGACTAGGTATGTTTGTGGTTTTGGTCTCGATTTTCCTTTTCTTAGAGCACACTTGTTATTCATTGTTTTGTATATAGTTTTGTGTCAAGCTTAAATCTTTTCTTTAGACTAAAAGGGGAATTGTAGTGGGATATTCACTGTGTCTGCTTCTGTGGCACTGACCATTGAGGGGTGGGGCCAGGGGCAGAAGTGACCTGTGGAGCTTAGTCTCGGGAGGAGGTGGAGAAAGACCTTTTCTGGCGGGACACGGAGAGAGGAGCATCCAGTTTTAACTGCTGTGTTCATCTGTCTGTGTTGTGAGTTGTTTCTCCCTTAATAAACATCTATTCGACCTATTTGTTTATCCTGACCCTTATTGAACCGCAATAAATTTATTTAGGCTCACCATCACAGAGAGATAAGAATTCATGATGTTGGGATGGAGGCATGGCAATAGGAACAGGACACGAAAAGTTCGTCTCAACCAAGAAGAGGAAGCAGAAGGAGCAAATTAGTAGTAGGCAAAGCATTTTACTCTCACAGCCTGCCCCCGGTATCATACTTCCTCCAAAATATGTACCTCCTAAGGCTCCTTAAACAGCATCATCAGATGGGATCCAGATGGTCAAATGTCTGAGCCTATAGGGGACATTTCTCCTTTAAGCCACTACACAGGGTTTAAATCCTATAACCTAAAGCTTCTAGCTGTGTGACCTTGAACAATGTACTTATAGGTCTGTGCCTTGTTAATTTTCTTTATTGTTATAAGATGTTCTTAAGATCATGTGCCATCTTTGACCTGTAAGCATCTTGTGCAACAGACTACTATAACAGGTACAGTCTTGTAACAACCCCTCCTGCTTGGGAGTGGATCTCATTTCTTAATCCTCCAGCCCATAGAGGCCACCACTATGCTGTCCTTTGTTTCTCTGAGTCTTACTCACCTGAGTCACCTGCATAAATGGAACCATGTTGTCCTTGTTCTATGAGGATCTCCTGACACATAGCATCACTTCTTTTGGGCTCAGTGTGTCCTCATGAGTGGAGGCATTTATTCCTTCCTAAAATTTAATTACACCCCACTGTGGAGGTTGCCTTTTGACTCTTTTAATAAACTCTGAATTTCTTTAACTTTGAAAGCTGCAAGGGTTGTGTCTCTCAGGTTGTGTTCATCTTCAAGGCTGACGTCTCCCTTTGTTCTTGTTTTGCTATTTCTAATTTGTTTTATAGAGTGCATGTTAACTTTTATGCCTGAAACATTATATATATATATATATATATATATATATATATATATATATATATTGGGGTGTTTTTTTTTTAGAAAAAAAATAGGTAGAAATGCTTGAATAAATTTTTAGTAATCATGAATCTAGTAAAATACATAAAGGTTAAGATTATTGTCTAAGGAATAATATAATGTAATTAAAAAACAATACTAATGTAGCCACAGTTTAGATCAAGAGGTGGGTTATTACTGGCATATCAAGAGGTTCCTGCTGTCTCTACATTTATCAAGCCCCTGAGAAAGAGGAGTCCCTACTCTCCACCATCAGGGCAGGGAGTAGAAAAAGGGCCACACTGTGACCCAAGTTGATGGGTATCGCATGGCACACAGCTTTCAAAGATAATCTTCAAAGCTGCCTCCCCACTACCTTTATATATGCATTTTTACCTGGACATGCATTTTTATTCTCTCTAAATGGAATTGGCAGGTAATAGGGTAGAAACACTTTTGTCTAGTTTAAACACATCAAACTGTTTTATTACAGGAGCAGTTGCATTGGGGACATTCTCACTTTAAACATACTCTATCACTGTTCTGAATCCTTATGGATTTTTAGTGTTGATTTTTAATCATAGCTGTTCTTACACAAATAAAGTGGCTTTCATTTATTTAGAGTTGCATTTACATGTATATTTTCCCTAGAGGCTGAGAGTTTCTGTGCATTTTAAATGAAAGTTGGATTTAGTCAAGCGTCTTTTCTTTATCCCTTCTGATTAGCACCAGATAGTTCCCTTTAGTTTCAGTGTTAAACCAACCTTGCATTCCTGTGCTTTCTGTAGCAGAGTTCATATTTAGATATTGTTAGGGTCAACTTAATGCTTGATTGTTAAAAATTATTGATTTATTTATGTTTGATAAGGTCATTGTCTACCATTTCCTGTCTTTCTTCCCTTTTCCTTTAATTGTCATTACTCTTTTAAAGATCTATCTATCTATCTATCTATCTATCTATCTATCTATCTATCTATCTATCTGGTATTCTGCCTGCATGTACACCTACCTGCATGCCAGAAGAGAGCACCAGATCTCATTATAGATGATTGTGAAGCTATTGGCAATCCACAACTGATGGGCAAGGGAGATTTGGTTTTCTTTAAATGTGTGATCCATGGTAGGGCAACCATTTTCCAGTGGACCACATATCCCTGAATATCTGTTCAGCAGAAATGGACTTGATATATTTATGAAGAAAACTCAATTCAGGTGGGTAGGAAAGGAAGAATGGGTTTTGTAGCTGGAGTTTCTTTCCAGCCTGGTCCCACAGCTGATTTTCCCCAAATGAGCACACAAAGACATATTAATTATAAACTGTTTGGCCAATGGCTCAGGCTTCTTATTGGCTAGCTCTCTCTTAATTATTAACCAATTTATATTAATCTAAGTATTTCCACATGGTCTTTTATTACTGGAGAATGGTCTGGACCTGTTGTTACTCCTTCCTCAGCTACATGAAATCTCCTCTGGTGGCTTCTCTCTTTGTCATCTCCCCAGAATTCTCTTTATCTCATAACCCTGCCTATACTTCATGCCTGACTACTTGTCAATCAGTGTTCTATTCATCCATCAGTAAGAGAAGTATATCTCCCCCATTCTCTGGTGGCTGTTGGGGGAAGGGTTGAATACAACTAAAGTACATTGTATAAAACTTTCCAAGAACTAAATAAAAACAAAGAAAAAAATTCTGTTGATATTATCATTTAAAATTGTAATTTTCCTAAAAGTACTATTTTCTCTTGCTTTACAAGAACTAGATTTGTTCCATTTTAGTTATTATGACAGTTTGAAAAATGTTTTAATTCCTCTGTAATTTTTTTCTTGCTCATGTTTTATTCAAAAGTTCAGAGGATTCAAGATAAGCATACAAAAACAATTTTATTTTTGGTAATTAGCAGCAAATAAACCAAAAATAAAATTAACCAAACAATTTCATATATACTTGTACCCTAATAATAGGCTCCTGACTCTTAGTGGGACAAAAAAATGACTTATGATCTATATATGAGAATTTACAAAATAATTATTTAAGATTTATTTTCTTTAAAAACAATTTCATGTGTTTGTGTGTGCATGCACACATGTATGTGTCACTGTGAGTGTCGCTACCATCAGAGGCCAGAAGAGGGCAGGATTTGAACCTCTGGAGCTAGAGTGATAAGCCATAGTGAGCTACCTGAGGTAGGTACTGGGAACTGATATCAGGTCCCCTGGAAAAGTAGATACATCTTAAGGACTGAGCCATCTCTCCTGCTTCTATCAAGTATGCCTCAGATAAACTTGGACCCAACAAAGTGAGAGACAGCCCATGTTCATGGATCTGATGACTAAGAATTGCATAACTGAGTGCTTATCTCAAATCCATCTGCAAAGTTCAACCTCCAAGTCATCTCCAAGTCATGATATGTTTTTTTTTCTTTCTTTCTTTTTTTTTTTTTTTTTTTTTTTTTGGAGGGCTGAACACATATATCTTCAGCAAGCACTCTAGAACTGAGCTGTATACCAGCCAGTAAACTGCTTTCTTGTGTAAAGATAATTCAAATGGAAAGAATAGTCTTAACTATTTTGTGTTTGGATGATTGGCAATTACTATGTACAAATTTGTGATTGTGTTGGGCAAGGGGCTGCTATATATGGCAGGTAAAATATGGTCTGCAGAATAATAAAACAATGAACTGAAAGCTTTGGTGTTCAAGAGGTTGGGGAGATGATTTATTTGTACCAAGCTTGAGGATCTAAATTCAATTCCCAGAAGTCACAGGAAAAGCTGGCCATGAACACAGTGCCTTGTGATCATATCCCAGTAATGAGGGGGATGGGACACCAGATCCTTTGGACCTGGCTAGCTATGTTAGTCTAGTGGGTGAGTTCCAGGCCAGTGAGAGACAGTTTTCCCAAAATCAAACAAAAACCAAAATGAAATACAAAGACAAGTGGTGCTTAAATAATAAGAATAGAATAGTTGGTTTTTGACTTCCACATGCACAGATACACCCTTGTGCCCCCCACAAAAAAATTAGGTGCACACACACACACACACACACACACACAGGCACAGACACAAACACAAGTAAAAGTAAGTAAATAAACGAATGAATGAAAAAATAAATAATTAAATAAATGTCTCTAGAATGAAAAGAATAGCTACAGAGGGTGAAAATGTATTCACCACTCATGTACTTGATGAAGGGTTTGTATACAGAGCTTGAGCTAGTAATAACAAGATTAATGGTCCAATTAAATGCTGGACAAAGCCTTTGAATGGACAATTCTCCAAGGAAGATAATCACAAAGCCAAAAAAGCACATAGAAAGACTCTCTGCATCATTAGTTATTGAGGAAACGCAAATGAAATCCAAAATGAGGAAGTGTTTTCTGTTCACTAGAGGGTACAGAGGGCGGCACTGCCAAGGATGTGGGAAGCTGGACACTCCAGACACAGCAGGGACTATGGGCAGTTTTGTTTAGTTAATTGTAGAGAGAACAATCTAGATGGCAGCGGTAAAGGCATTTGCCACCAGGCTTGATAACTTGAGTTCTGTGGTAGAAGGAGAGAACTGACACCTTCCAGTTGTTCTTAGATGTCCACATGTATGCCATGGCATGCTATTACCCACCCCCTCACAAATCAGTTCTTTTAACAATGTTTTAAAGCAGTGGTTCTCAACCTTCCTAATGCTGTGACTTTTTAATACAGTTCCTCATGTTGTGGTAACCCCCAACCACAAAATTATTTTTGTTGCTACTTCATAACTGTAATTTTCCTACTGTTATGAATTTTAATGTAAATATCTGTGTTTTTCAATGGTATCAGATGACCCTTGTGGATGGGTTGTTTGACACACTCCCCAAAGGGGTCACAACCACATTTTGGGAACCACTGCTTTAAAGAGTTATATATAGGACCAGACAATTCTGTTCCTTAAAATATACCCAAGAGGACAGAGAAAATAAGTCCACACAGAGATGAGTATGCAGAAGATTATTTGTGAAAAGGGGGCGATTCCCCCTGTTTGCTGCTGTTATAACAAAAATACCCAAGGCTTGCTGCTTTACAAGCAAGAGTGTTATTTTCTCATGGTTTAGAGGCTGCAAGTCCAGCATCCAGCTTCCTTGTCTATTTTACCTCTGGTGAGAGCCTCTATTATTGTAGAAACATGGAGGAGAATTGTGGACAGGCACTTGGAGAGGATTCAGTAATACTAGCATGAGTCCCTCCCAAGGTGACTCCTCACTAGGCTCTTTAGATCCTGCCACCTCAAAAGCATCATATGAAAATCAAGCTTCCGACAAATATGCTTTGTGGACTCACCCTCAAATTATGTAAAACAAGAATGAGCTGCATGAGTGGAAACATTAAATGCACATCTGGGTATGTGGATAAGCAGATGTGATATTCACCCACACTGTTGAACATGGTAGCTCCTGCTCTAGAATTCAAGGTGGAAGGACCCAAAAGTGACCAGAAAGAGTCAAATGCCACAGGGCACATATTCATGGCCATCTTCATTCATGACATGCAAAAAATGCAGGTTTCTGGAGATAAAAAGCAGATGGGTGTTGGCAAAGGGCACATAACTTAAGTGGGTGTTGAGTTCAAGCAATCTTGATGAACACAGCATAATTTTTTGGTGATAGAAAATGATTTAATTATAAAACTTTGGACTCACTAAAATAGGACACATTACAGAACTTTCTATAAATTTGTCAAATACATATGGACTAAACATTGTGAATTATTGTATATAGTTTTTTATAGTTTTTGCCATGTTAGAATTAAAGCTTTTCCTTTTCCTTTAGACAGAAGGGGGAAATGTTGTGGGATACACACACATACACACACACACAGACACACACACACACACACACACACACACACACACATATATATATATATATTCTTATTTTACATATCAATCCCAGTTTCTTTTCCCTTCCTCCCTTCCATGCCCCCCCAAGCTCCCCTCCTGTCCCACCCCCCCCTCACTCCACAGGGAAGGTGATGCCTTCCAGTAAAGAAAATCAAAATCTGTCAAGTCATTTGGAGTAGGGTCTAGGCCCTCCCTCCTGCCTCTAGGCTAAAGTAGTATACCTCAATGAGGAATATGCCCCAAAGTCCTTTCGTGCACCAGGGATACATCCTGGTTCCACTGTCAGAGGTCCCTTAGACTGCCCTGGACATCTAACTGAGACCCATATTCAGGGGGTCTGAAGCAGTCCAATGCTGGTTTCCCAGCTATCAGTCTGGGGGTCCATTAGCTCCCTCTTGTTAAGGTCAGCTGCCTCTGTGGGTTTCTGTAGCCTGGTCTTGTCCCCATTTTCTTATCACTCCTCTCTGCATCTGGATTCCAGTTTGGCTCAGTGTTTAGCTGTGGATATCTGCTTCTGTTTCCATCAGCTACTAATTGAGGGCTCTATGATGGCATATAAATTAGTTATCAGTCTCATTATCAGGGAAAGGCATTTAAGGTAGCATCTCTACTGTTGTTCAGATTGTTAGTTGGGGTATCCTTGTAGGTCTCTGAACATTTCTCTAGAGTCAGTTTTCTCTTCAAACCTATAATGGCTCCCTCTATTGTGGTATCTCTCTCTCCTCTCTCTCTCTCTCTCTCTCTCTCTCTCTCTCTCTCTCTCTCTCTCTCTCTCTCTCTCTCTGTCTCTTTCTCTCGTCTATTTGTTTCTTGACTCAATCTTCTTCCTGGTTTTCCATGTTCTCTCCTTCCCTTCTCTTTCTTCTAGCTCCCTCTCCACTCACTGCGCCCCCCCCCAACTCCCAATAGGACCAGGTGATCTTGCTCCTTTCCCCTTCTGTGAGGGACCTTGTATGAATCTCTTAGGTTCCTCCTTGTATACTAGTTTCTCTGGCAGTGTGAATTATAGGCTGATGATCCTTTGTTCTATGTTTAAAATCCATATATGATTGAGTACATACCACGTTTCTCTTTTGGTGACTGGGTTACCTCACTCAAGATGGTTTCTTCAAGTTCCATCCATTTGCCTGCAAATTTCAAGATTCCATCCCCCCCCCCATGCTGAGTAGTACTCACATCTTCTTTATCCATTCTTCAGTCAAGGGGCATCTAGGTTGCTTCCAGATTCTTGATATTTCAAATAATGGTGCTATGAACATAGTTGAACAGATGTCTTTGTTGCGTGGATGTGGATCATTTGGGTATATGCCTAAGAATGGAATTGCCAGGTCCTAACACATGGCATTTTAAAGGGGCTCATGTTCCCATACTTGTACAACTTCACAGGTAGTGAGAGAAAGAGATGGGCTGGAAAGATAGCTCGGTGATTCAGAGCACTGGCTGCTCTTGCAGAGGATCTGGGTTCAATTCCCAGACCCACATGGCCACTCACAGCTGGCTGTAACTCTAGTGCTAAGAGATCCAACACTTTTGTCTGGCTTTTATGGACACTAGGCATGCCATACTGCATAGACATACATGCAGGCATAGCACTCATACACATAAAGTAAAAAAACCAAACAAAACAGATCTTTAATGTGGAGGGAGGGGAAAAAGACTGTCTGATGGCTAAACATTTGAGGTTTAAGTATTCAATTCTAATTTAATCCTTTTCTATTCAGATTGTGAGTCCCCAATGCAGGGTTTCTATGTTATAAGATATGTTGAGATATTTTTCAGCCCAGAGAATTACCCATGTTGCTCACTATTCCTTGTGCTCTAAGAAGGATGTATTCAGTGACTAGCACTTTCTCTAAATACCAAAGTATGTCCTGTGATTGGCAGTGCTAATATAATCATTTCTTTATTAATTGGGGTTTTCTCAGTTCTTACATCTTTAAATATTTACTTATCTATGAGTAATTGCATGTGGACACATCTCTTTGTGTTAATGTGTGTGTGTGTGTGTGTGTGTGTGTGTGTGTGTGTGTGTGTGTGTGTGTGTGTGTGTTACACATACTTGGAGGCCAGAAAGGGTAGTGAGTATCCTCCTCCATCACTGTCTGTCTACCCCTTCTTGACAGAGTCTTTTCTTGCATTGGGGATTGGGTTTCCTCCACTGGGGTGTAAATCAGCATGTTCCAACTATTTTCTGTCTTCCCCTGGGAGCTAGAATTAAAAGCATGTACAGGATGTGCGGCTTCTTCCATGGTCACTAGGATCTGAACTCTGGTCCTTACGATTGCACACAAGGTCTCTTAACCTCTGAGCTATTTATTGCTTCAGCCCACTGATTTTGTTTCTATTATGTATTCTACCAACTAAGAGGCGCTTTCTAACAGTTCTGCTTCCAAAGATGGCTTTTTTCTACGTGTGCTGTCAGATGTTGCAGGATGATTACTTGTGGACACTTGTATGTGCTGTGACATCTTTGTGAACCATTGTGGCTTTTATCCTGAAAAGAGTTCCCTTTATATCTCCAGTTGCAATCTTGCTTCTCATTGCATTCTCTCATATACCATTCTAGGAACACCAGATTTCTGTATACAGTTTTTAAGCTATATTATTCCTCTACTTTTTTACTCAATTCTTTTTTATAATTTAAATTTAAAACAAGTTTGTTTTACATGTTAATCCCAATTCCCTCACCCTTCTCCCCCCCACCCAAGGCCCGCCCTATTCCTTTTCTCATCCCCAGGGAGGATGAGGCCTTCCATGGGGAAACTTCAAAGTCTGTCCCATCATTTTGAACAGGGATTAAGCCTTCCCCTGATGTATCTAGGCTGAGAGAATATCCCTCTTTGTGGAAAGGGCTCCCAGAGTCCATTCATATATTAAGGATAAATACTGATCACTACCAGAGGCCCTATAGATTTCCCAAGCCTTCTAACTAACACCACATTCAGGGAGTCTGGGTTGGTCTTATGCTGGTTTCTTAGCTATCAGTCTGAGGTATATGAGTTCCCCCTTGTTCAAGTCAGCTGTTTCTGTGGGTTTCTCCAGCCTGGTCTTGACCCCTTTGCTCATCACTCATCATTCTCTGCAACTGGATTCCAGGATTTTGGCTCAGTGTTTATATTCCAGGAGTTTGGCTCAGTGTTTAGTGTGGGTGTCTGCTTCTGTTTCCATTAGCTACTGAATGAAGGCTCTAGGATAGCATATAAGGTAATCATCAATCTCATTATCAAAGAAGGGCACTTAAGGTAGCCTCTCCACTATTGCTAAGATTGCTAGTTGGGGTCATCCTTGTAGGTCTCTGGACATTTCCCTAGTGCCAGATTTCTCTTTAAACCTATAATGGCTCCCTGTATTATGTTATCTCTTTTCTTGTTCTCCTTTATTTTCCCCCCAGCTCAATCTTCCTGCTCCCTCATAGTCTCCTCTCCTCTTCTCCCCTTCTCTTTCTCCTAAGTCCCTCTCCCCTCACTTTTGCTCCCAATTTGCTCAGGAGATCTTGTCCCTTTCCCATTCTTCAGGGGACCATGTATGTCACTCTTAGGGTTCTTCTTGTTTCCTAGCTTTTCTGGCAATGTGGATTGTAGGTTGGTAATCCTTTGTTCTATGTCGAAAATCCATATATGAGTGAGTACATACTATGTTTGTCTTTTTGTGACTGGGTTACTTCACTCAGGTTGAATTTTTCTAGTTCCATCTATTTGCCTGTGAATTCAACATTTCACTGCTGCCCCCCCCACTGATTAATATTTCATTGTGTAAATGTATCACATTTTCTTTATCCATTCTTTAGTTGAGGGGCATCTAGGTTGCTTTCACGTTCTTGCTATTACAAATAATGCTGCTATGAACATAGTTCTTATTGTATGAATGTGCATCTTTTGGGTATATGCCTAAGAGTGGAATTGCTGGATTTTGTGGTAGACTGATTCCCATTTTCATGAGGCACTACCATACTGATTTTCAAAGTGTCTGTATGAGTTTACACTCCCATCAGCAGTTGAGAAGTATTCCCTTTTCTCCATGTCCTCTCCAGAATAAACTGTCTTTGGTGTTTTTGATTTAGCCATTCTGACAGGAATAAGATGGGATCACAGAGATGTTTTGATTTGCATTTCCCTAGTGGCTAAGGATGTTGAACACTTTAAGTGTTATTTGGCCATTTTAGGTTCTTCTATTGAGAAATTTCTATTTAGTCCTGTACCCCACTTTTTAATTGAATTATTTGGTGTTTTGGTGACTAGCTTCTTGATTGTATATTTTGGAGATCAGCCTTCTGTCAGATGTGAAGTTGTTGAAGATCTTTTCCCAGTCTGTGGGCTATCATTTTTGTCTTATTGACTGTGTCCTTTGCCTTACAAAAACATCTTAATTTCAACATGTCCCATTTATTAATTGTTGATCATAGTGTCTGTGCTACTGGTGTTAAATTCAGGAAGCAGTCTTCTGTATAAATTCCTTCAAGGGTACCTCCCACTTTCTCTTCTAAGAGGTTCAGTGTAGCTGCATTTATGTTGAGGTCTTTGATACATTTGGACTTAAGTTTTGTGCATGGCAGTAGATATGGATCTATCTGCAGTCTTCTTCATGCCAACATCATTTTTTGAAGATGCTTTCTTTTTTATCTATATCATCTTAGCTTCTTTGTCAAAAATCAAGTGTTCTTAGGTATGTGGTTTAGTATCAGGCTTTTCAATTCAATTCCATTGGTCTATGTGTCTATTTTTGTGCCAATATCAAGCTGTTTTAGGACTATAGCTCTATAATAGAGCTTGAAGTCAAGGATGGTGAAGACTCCGGAAATTCCTTTATTGTACAGGGTTGTTCTGGCTATCCTGGGTCTTTTGTTTTGCCATATAAAGTTGAATATTGTACTTTCAAGTTCTGTGAAGAATTGTAATAGTGTTTTTATGGGTATTGCATTGAATCTGTAGATTACAAGATTGCCATTTTTACTATGTTGATCCTACCTAACCAGAACATGGGAGACCTTTCCATTTCTGGTATTTTCTTTAGTTTCTTTCATTAGAGACTCAAAGTTCTTATTACAGAGGTCTTTCACTTGTTTGGTTAGCATTACCCCAAGATACTTTATGTTTTTTTGTGGCTATTGTAAAGGGTGGTGTTTTTGTGATTTCTTTATCAGCCCCTTTATCCTCTGTATATAGTAGGGCTACTGATTATTTTTTTTGAGTTAATCTTGTATCCTGCCACTTTGATAAAGGTGCTTATCAGCTGTAGGACTTCCCTGGTAGAGTGTTTGGGTCACTTTAGTAAACTATCATATCTGCAAATAGTGAGACTTTGACTTCTTCCTTTCCAATTTGTATCCCTTTGATTTCTTTTTGTTGTCTTATTGCTCTAGCTGGAACTTCAAGTACAATATTGAAGAGATATGGAAAGAGTAGACAGCCTTGTCTTTTTCCTAATTTTAGAGGAATTGCATTGAGTTTCTCTCCATTTAGTTTGATATTGGCTGTTGGTTTGCTGCATATTGCTTATATTATGTTTAGATATGTTCTTGTTATCCCTAATCTCTCCAAGACCTTTATCATGAAGGGGTGTTGGATTTTGTCAAAGGGTTTTTTCAGCATCTTGTGAGATGATCATGTAGTTTTTCTTTTGTTTTTTGGTGGTTTACACTGATGGATTTTCATATGTTGAACCATCCCTACATCCCTGGGATGAAGCCTACTTGGTTATGGTAGATGAGGTCTCTCATGTGTCCTTGGATTCGATTTGCCAGTATTTTATTGAGTATTTTTTGCATTCATGCTCATGAGTGATGGGGACTATAGTTCTCTTTCTTAGTTGTGTCTTTGTATGGCTTGTGTGCAAGGTAAATAAACCTTCATAAAAAGAGTTTGACAATGACTTCTTTGCTTCTATTGTGTGGAACACTTTGAGGAATATAGTTATTAGTACTTCTTTGAGTTTCTATTAGAATTCTACACTGAAACCATCTGGCCCTGAACTTTTTTTTTTTTTTTTTTGTTGGGAGACTTTTGATGATTGCTTCTATTTCATTATTGGTTATAGGTCAATATAAATTGCTTATCTGTTCTTGATTTAATTTTGTTGATATCTATCCAGAAAAGTTTTCC
The DNA here is from genome assembly GCA_030556225.1 of Cricetiscus sungorus. Taxonomy (NCBI): domain Eukaryota; kingdom Metazoa; phylum Chordata; class Mammalia; order Rodentia; family Cricetidae; genus Cricetiscus; species Cricetiscus sungorus. Next base: position 15,823,248 of record JANBXA010000031.1, on the reverse strand, counting down.
ATTTCCTTTGAATTTTCCAATTTTGTGGAGTACGGGTTTTCAAACCATGACCTGAAGATTCTTTGGATTTCCTCAGTGTCAGTTGTCCCTCTTTTCATTTCTGATTTTGCTATTTTGCATGTTCCCTCTCTGCCTTTTGGTTAGTTTGGATAATTTTTTCTATCTTCTTGATTTTTCTTGAAGAATCAACTCTTTGTTGCATTTATTCTTTGTATTGTGTTACGAGCACTTTCCCACCAACTTGGTCTCAGAGGCCCATCAGCCCCAAAGTAACACATAAAAGACTCTATCAGTTATAAATCTGTTGGCCAATGGCTAGAGCTTATTATTGGCTAGCTCTGTCTTAACCACTAACTCATTTCTATCAATCTAAGTGTTTGCACGTGGTCTTATCTTACTGGAGAGAGGGTCCGGACCTCTTACTTCTCTCATGTCCTACATCTTGACTCCTCTCTACTACATCTCCCAGAGTCCTCCTTGTGTCCTAGTCTCACCTGTCTTGCTTTCCTATAGGACAATAGTTGTTTATTCATTAGCCAATAAGAGAAACATATTTACAGATTGACACCTCCCATCATTTCCTCTTCTGTCTCTAAAATAAAAGAAGGGTTTTAACTTTAAACTAGTAAACTATATAACAGAATGGTTGTCAAATATTAACCAATAAGAGAAACATATTTACAGAATGACATCTCCCATCAGTATTGTTTTACTAGTTTCTACTTTATTTATTTTAGATCCCAGTTAGATTATTTCCTTGCGTCTACTCTTCCAGGGTTATTTTACTTCATTTTGTTCTAGAGCTTTCTGTTGTGCTGTTTATTCTCTAGTGTAACTACACTCCAGTTTCTTCATGTGGGCACTTAATGCTATGAACTTTCCTCAATATTGGTTTCAAAGTGTCCCCTAAGTTTGGGTATGTTGTGTCTTCATTCTCATTGAATTCTAAGAAGTCTTTCATTTCTTTCTTGGTCCAGGAATGGTGCAATTGCACATTGTTTAATTTCCATGAATTTGTAGGGTTTCTGTAATGTGTACTGTTGTTGAATTCTAACTTTAATGCATGGTGTTCTGATAAGATAAAGGGGGTTATTCCAATTTTTTTGTCCCTATTGAGGTTTGCTATATTGCAAAGTATGTGCTCAATTTTAGAGAAGATTCCATGTGGCGCTGAGAAGAAAGTGTATTCTTTTGTATTTGAATGGACTGTCCTATACATGCCTGTTAAACCCAGTTGGGTCATAACCTCTGTTACTTTCTTTGTTTCTTTGTTAAGTTTCTGTTTGGTGGTCCTGTCTAGTGTTGAGAGTGAGGTGTTGAAGTCTCTCACTATAAGTATATAAGGTTTTATGTGTGATTTGAGCTTTAGCTGTTACAATCATGGATGCCTTTGTATTTGGGGCACAGATGTTCAGAACTGAGACTTCATCTTGATAGATTTCTCCTGTGATGAATATGAAATAACCTTCTTTATCTCTTTTGATTGATTCTAGTTTAAAGTCCAATTTGTTAAGATATTAGGATTACTATACCTGCTTGTTTCTTGGGTCCATTTGATTGGAAAATCTTTTCTCAACCTTTAACTCTGAGGTAATGTCTGTCTTTGAAGTTGGTGGGTTTCTTGTATGTAGCAGAAGGATGGATTCTGTCTTTGTATCCATTCTGTTAGCCTGTTTCTTTTTATAGGCTAATTAAGACCATTAATATTGAGGGATATTGATGACCATTGATTGTTAATTCTTGTTTGTTTTGTATTTGTTGTTGTTTGTGGTATTATGTGTGGATTTCCCCCCATTTTTCTTTTGGCTACTGTATTTGTTTTTGTGGGTGTGGTTGACTTCCTTGGGTTTGAGGTTTTCTTCCAGAACTTTCTATAGCTCTGGATTAGTTGATAAATAATGTTTAAATCTGGTTTTGTCTTGGAATATCTTGGTTTCTCCATTTATAGTGATTGAAAGCTTTGCTGGGTATAGTAGTCTGGGCTAGCATCCATGATCTCTTAGTGTTGGTAGAATAGCTATCCAGGGCCTCTGATCTTCAGAGTTTCCATGAGAAACAAGGTGTAATTCTGATAGTTTTGCCTTTATATGTTTCTTGGCCCTTTCCCTTTGCTGTTCTTAATATTTTTTCTTTATTCTGTATGCTTTGTGTTTTTATTATTTTGTGGCAAGAGGACTTGTTTGTGGTCCACTCTATTTGGTGTTCTATAAGCTCCTTGTAGAGCTTCATAGTCATGTCTTTCTTTAGGTTGGGAAAGTTTTCTTCTATGATTTTGTTGAATATATTTTCTGCACCTTTGAGTTGGGTTTCTTCATCTTCTTCTAAACCTGTTATTCTAAGGGTTGATCTTTTCATGGTGTCCCATATTTCCTGGATATTTTGTGTTAGGGATTTGTTGGACCTAAGATTTTCTTTGATCAATGAATCTATTTCTGTTAGTGTGTTTTCAACACCTGAGATTCTCTCTCCCATCTCTTGTATTCTGTTTGTTATGCTTCTATTGGTTATTCTTGCATCTGTAGTTCCTGATCATTTACCTAACTTTTCTATTTCTACCATTCCCTCAAACTGTTTTTCTTATTGTCTCTATTTCAGTTTTCAAACCTTGTACTGTTTGAATTGTTTTGTGCAATTTTGGTTTGTCTTTTCTTCCATTTCTTTAAAGAATTTCCTCATTTCCTGTTTTAGGGTCTCTATCATCTTCATGAAGTTGTTTTTAAGATTGCTCTCTTCTGATTCACCTGCGTTGGGATGTTCACAACTTGCTGGTGTAGAGTCCCTAGTCTTTGGTAGTGCCATATTGGTTTTTCTGTTGTTTAATGTATTCTTACATTGTTGCCTCCTCATCCCTTCTTCCAGTGGGTGCAGGTGGGGTCTCTTCCTCATCTCTTGTGTACGAGTCCAAGGTACTCTTCCGGTAGATGTAAGTAGGTCCAATATGCTGATGGGTCTCACATTGGGTGCAGGCAGGCCTGAGAGACTTCCTCTCCAGGTGGGTTGAGGTAGGACTAGCTCTGTGATGTCAGCAGACTTTGGCTGGCTTGATCCACCACTACAGGTTCCCCTGTGCACTGTCTCTAGGCCTCAGGAGGCTCTGAGCCTGGAAGGCAGGCTGGAAAAAGGCCCATGCTTACATCCTCCTGTGGCTGGAGGCAAGGCTAGGACATAGGCAGATTCTGGATGGGCTGGTCCGCCAGGAAGGGTTCCCCCTGTGCACAGTGCCTAGTCCTCAGGAGGCCTGGAGATTGGCACTGCCCCTCTTCAATTCTTTGTTTTTAATGTTTTAATATATCCTTTTTTGAGTAGTCAGTGAAGCCTTGATATTTTTATAGATTCTAATTGTTTCTATCTTTTAATTGGGTGTGTTATTTCTTGCTTGTAGTTTTCATAATCATCAACAGCATTCAATTTAATGGTTCCTTTTTGGTTTATCTGTGTTTCATTCCTTTATTTCTCCTTTCCCAAGTTAACTCCCCTCTTCAAATCTATTTTAGAATTTAGTTTATTTTGTTGACTGGCATTTTATTCTATTTTTTTGTGTATTATATGTTTACAGGAGCTTGGGGCAACAATGTGTACCCTGTACTTTCCAGGCTTTGGGCATTCTTGTCAGCCTGTTTCATGGTGTCTTACAACCTTCTGCTGGATTCCTCTGTGGGCATTTCCCTGAGACTGCTGTTGTTCCTGGAACAGATTTCACAACACAGTTCCTCATCATGCCCACAATACAATGTCCATTCAGGAATTTCTTCTTACAGCCACAGACCCCATGTGTTGCTCCTTTGGTGAGTTTCACTCTATGTCTACTTGTAGGCTTACTTTAGCTCTACCCTAGCTCTCTGGGGTGTTCAGATCAGCTAGATCAGCTAAGTATGTCACTTTTCATTTATCCACACTCATCTCACTCCCACTTCTCCTGAACAGCACTTCCCTGTGTGAGTGAATGTGTGTGTGTGTGTGTGTGTGTGTGTGTGTGTGTGTGTATGTGTGTGTAAGCACCCATGCGTGCACATGATCATTGCACTTATGTATGGAGACTGGAGACAACCATAGCTGTCAGCCCTCAGAAGTGTCTACCTTGCTTTTGGAGATACATGCCTGGCACATTCTGGCTCATCAGTGAGCCATAGGTGTGCACCCAGGTTTTTATGCAAGTGCTAAAGTGCTGAACTCAGGTCCTCATATAGTCAATGTCCCCCAAGCAGTTTGCATTATCATATTTTTGATGTGCATAGCATTGGGCTTCATATAATGTACTCTGTTCCCAGTCATCTGCATATCCTTTTATGCCTTCTTTATGCCTTCTGCTCATTCCTCCCTTTGGTTACCTTGACAGTTTCTCTTCCATTGGACTGCCTTACCATCAAATTCTTATGTGGTCCATTTTCACGCAGTCCACATCCACACAGTTTACTTCCATATGGTCCTTGGTCTTAGCATCCTGCTGGTTCTGTGTTGAGATCTCCCTGTTCTCAGCAAAATGTTCAGTGGTTTCTGTGCTGGCCAAGTTCTCCATATTTAGGTCCCAGGGTTTTCAATCACCTTGTAATCTGGTGGCTTCTGTCAGCCTTGAAGATTCCCATGCCATGCAGTTGCAGCCTGGTTCTGGACCAATGACCCACTGCTCACTCCTCCTTACCCTCTGCCTCTTAATCTGCCTGCTGGATTTAGGGTGAGCAGACCCTTTACTAGATATTGGCTTGAGGCAAAAGCAAAGCTGAATCTGGAGTGTGCCAGATACTGCTTTTCCTTCTCAGGAAATAGGTTGTCTGTTCAGTCTTTTGTCTATCTCAAGTCTGGTGAAGACTGTGGTGAGTGAAAGGTTGGCTTCTGGCCCATCACTGCTTGGCCACCTGAAATAGAAGCTGACACTGGAAGTGATATTGCAGGGGCTCCCATTCTGGGGAGTCCAGCAGAACTCGAGCATATTCAGATGGCTCCACTGCTGTTGCTAAGCCCGCGCCTGTCAACCTCACTTTCTCCTGGTGATGTCTCTCCTATGAATTCTTCTGTTTCCATGCCCTCCTCTCAGAGCTCACATGTGAGGAGTGTAAGACCCATTTCCACACCTTTAGGAAATATTCTCCTCTTTCTAACTCAGGAGTACCTGGTCTTGTATTTTTTTTCTGGATCTCCTTTTGCTTACTTGTTTATTTTTATTTCATCCACAGGTATCTGTGGCCCATCTGGAAATATTTACTGGACAGTGTGTAGCTTGGAGGGATGGGCACAATTATCTGTTGGCTTCAGTTAGGAAATTGAATTGTGGGCTAAAGAATATTAGTCAGGTCTACTGTAGTGAGCCAGTGAGTTTGGATGAGGAGTTATGTATAGAATTTTGGATAAAGGGGTATCTACAGAGCACAGGTACTCAAATGCAGCTGCATTACTAAAAAGAGCACCCTAGCCAGAAGAGCACTCACAGAAGTTGCAGCCCTGGAGCATCTTGCATATTATGGTGGCAGTTCTGCAGGTTAGAATATTGCCCTCTAACAATTGTTACTGCTTACCTAACATGGAGGAGGCGTTTTCTTAATCTTGTAAGTTTGGGGAGCTTTCTGGGACTTCTATGATTCATTCATTTTTGAGTCTTAAGAAATCCCCTTTACCTCAAAGGAAATGGTCACAGAACACTAGTTAGGATGAGGGTCATTTGCATTTTGTTTTTTTCCCCTTGGGATCTCTGATTTAGCAGCCTTTTCTCTGCTTCGGCTGTATGGCTCTGTTGTATGGCTCATATTCCAGTTCCAATGTATCTATTCCAGTTCCTTTGTTTGAATCTGAACCTCTGAAGGTCTTCCGTGTGTGATTATGTAACATATCTTGACATCTTCTAGGGTCAGGTTTTCAGTTTAGTTCATTTTTCTTAGCCATTTCCTTGGCTATTTTTGGCCTTTTGTATCTTCGCATACCCTTCAGAAGAATCTTGTCAATTTTCATAGAAAAAAATCCCTAGTGACTCATGGTGGGATCGTGTTGAATATACACATCAGTCTTGGAAGAGATGACACTTCCCAGTGAGTCAGCCAGAGCCTTAGGGGGCATCTTCCCATTTATAGACATTGTCTTTATTTTCTGTGGTTAAATTCCATATGTGGCTATCTTTGGCTTTCTTCTGATTTGTTCCAGTTAGTTGTCTTTTGGTACTGTTGGTGGTAGATCAAAGACCCAGTACAAAGCTGCCTTTCATTTGGTAGGTTTTAGAAAAGGGAGCTTCAGAATTTTTTGTTTGACTTTGACTTTTTTTTTTTTTTTTTTTTTTTTTTTGGTTTTATGCCATGAGTCAATGACTGCCCAACTTAGCAATAAGTTCTAGTTTTTCTGTAGAACCTTGGGTTTCCTATATCTACATATTTACCATTCCTTCCCCTTCCCTTCCCTTCCCTTTTCTTCCCATCTTTATTCTTCCAATTCCTTTCCTTGCTGCCTTCACCAACCAGTGTCTTCAGTACCATGTTTAACAGATGTGAAAGAGTAAATAGAAGGTTCTCTTGGTACTTAATGCCAAGATTTTCAGTAATTACCATTAGATGTAAAATTGTCTTGGGGGACTTTGTAGACAGTAATATTTGAATAATAATGGTATTATCATCGAATCCTTGTTTGTAGAGAGCAGTCAGTCTGCAAAGATATTAAAAATGTGTATATGTGTGTGTGTGAGTGTTTATGTATGTTTGTGTGCAGTGTGTAAATTTCTGTGTGCATGTGTGTTCATGTATGTGTATGTGTTTTGGATGTGTAAGTATGTGTGTACTTGTGTGTGTGCATGCATGTGTGTAGTGTATGTATTTGTGTGGCGTGGTACATGTTCGCGTGTGTATGTTTTGTGTGTGTGTGTGTGTGTGTGTGTGTGTGTGTGTGTGTGTGTTTGTACAATTCAAGCAGTTATGTAATCTGGACATTTTTTCTTTTTATTTTGTGGGTACATTGACTTATTTTCAAATACTTATCTGCTCTGCACTCAGGAGAGCCTGGCTGTGCTGTGTTTTGTTTACCACCATCTTCTTCCTTCCAATCCTCTGGTTAGTGTCTTCACACCTATATTGAGAAATAGAATTCCATTATTTCCTTGTAATATTTTGTTTTCAGGTTTGTATGACAGTAATAATCTGGACTTAGACTCTATGGCAGCTTGGGGTCCTCCTTAAACAGCTTTAGAAGCCGCAGTGTGGTGGTGACTTCATTTCCTCTATTTGGATAAGTTCTGTTGTGAATTGCATTTTTGTCAAGATTTTGTTATGTTTGCTTGTGTGGATAGGCAGCCAGGCAGTATTTATGTAACAGACATGATTTGTTCACTAAAGCTTGCAGTACTAAGATTTTCAAAATCGGTTCTTGATCATGTTTAAAAGATATGTCTTAAAGGTATTTTCCCATTTCTCTGAAGTTTTCTAATTTCTAATCTCAACATTGTACATGCTAGTGGTCTCTTTTTAGGAATTAAAGGAGCTGTAACAAATTGCCTTTTATCATACCTAAGATTGGTACAATTTATCTCCTGGGTGTTGATTTCTTGGACACATCACCTGCCTTTCCTATTGACCTTTAATATTTTTCTCTTCTTCTGTTTCAGTTTGAGCCATGCCTTCATTCACTGACTTCTTTCTACTTGTAGACAGTGATTTGATCTTCATTTGCAAGATTCTTAAGAGGTGAAGATAGGTCACTGTTTCTATTTTTCTTTGTGCATGCATTTAAGACTGTTAATTTTACTCTCTTATTTTGATAATAAAACATTCTGTAATAATTCTTGTGGTCATGAAGACCTTAGAGATTATAAGATGTACCTTGGAACTTTATAGCCTAATAAAACAATTTTTCCTAAATGAATATAATTCTAACTGTATTCTAAATACTTATCCTTATACCCACAGATGAGCATAGCTTTCACCTCTCATCAAAGACACTTCTTTTTGCAATAGCTGGAAATCATTACAGATATCCACTACTGATATATGTATATATCAGTAGTGGATAACTGTAATTATATATATATATATAATTACAGATATATATATATGTATATATATACATATATATATACATATATATATGTATATATATATATGTATATATATATCACAATCTCTGCTCTGAAGTACCTGAAGGAGAGGACAGGAATATTTTAATAGCCAGAAGACCATGACATTTGATGCTAGGTAGTAGTTTTCATATATGAGAGGGAAGTTATAGCCATGAACTCTCAACAACATGGCCACATGAACAACATCTACCTGGAAGCACCAGTCGACATGTCAGCATAGATGGGGAAATCTCACAAGGCCCCTGCACTAAATGAAGAACTTTAGGCAACAAATGGGTGCTGATAGAAAAGTATTATTCTTCTCTAGACCCCTGGTAGGTTATTCAGTTCCAAATGGTCAGTTCTAAACACATATATGTACCAGCAATATTAATGAAGTTTAGTAGGTTGAGTGTGTGGGTGTACATGTGCAGGTTACATAAATACATACATATGCATATTTATACATATATACACATGGTAAATAATAACACTAATTAAAAATAGGTCATGAACTTGAGAGGGAGGCAGAGGACATGGGAGGGGTTAGAGGTGAGAGAGTGGTATGTAAATGATGTAAATAGTATCCATTGGAAATTCAAAAATATTTAAAATTTTAAAAATGCATTGTTTTATACTCCGTAAATATAGCAATTCTAAGACCAATTTGAACCAGTGACTTTTGTGTGGTTATGGCCTACATTTGAGCTATATTTATTATGAATATCGTGGACCATTGCCATGTCTTCCTAAGGTTCAGTGGGTACAGTGATAGACACCTTCCCCAATTCCTTGCTTTCTTCCTTTTGCATTTTGTTTTCCTTTTCCTTTTCTTTTCTGTAAGCTGTTGCAGTTTATCAGGAGTCCCACTGCTGCAGGCAGTGGGTTGAAAGCCATATCTCTGCTGGTGGACACTATAACACACATGCATTCCTCCAGTTCTTGAGGCTACATCTCCAGATAGAGGTGTGATGGTCATGGAGAACAGTTCTTCCCAGGCCACTGCCAGCTCTGATGGTCTCTGATGTTACTTGGTGTGTAGTAAGCCACCTTCTCCCTGCATCTTTTTAATCATCCTCTTATGCCTAACTGTATATAGGTCAGCCTAAATGTCCCTCATCTTAAGCACACTGGCCACGTCACATGATACCTCACCCTGAACACTTCCCTAGATCTCAGTAATCCCTAAGGACTCATTACAGTTCAGACAGTGCCTACAGATGCTAAGGGTTAGGACCTTAAGATAATACAGTGCATCCTATGGCATCCACTCCATCAGCCTGACTTTCCCAACACACTCTTCCTATTTTGGGACCTGTCCCAATTCTTGTAATCAGCCTTCACTTGCTTTTTGTTTTTGTATGCAGGCTGGCACTCAGGTGGGAATGTCACTTGGCCTCCCCCCCAATGCTCTAAATGGACCCATGTCTTCACACCACACCCCCTCCATTCACAGCAAACTCCCTTCATTCATGTCAAATTCCCTCCATTCACACTGTGCCTCCTCCATGGCATCATATCTCTTGGCCTTCCCAGCCCTGTTGACATTTCTACTATGTTTTCCCCTGAAGGCAACTCTCTGCTTGGCAGCCAGATCTGCTTGCTGTCTTCTGAGGTCAGGTTTCCTGGGTGTTTCTTTGATTGTTGTTTCTATAAAAAAGGAATCTTGTACACTAGTGCTCATGGTCTAGGGCCATCACTTTGAGGTGCTTTGATGAGTCACCAAGTAAAACTAGGCCAATCCCTCTGACAAATCAAAAATATGAGTAGCCTTGGTTCCTAGTGCTTGGAATGATTTGTCATATGCAAACCATGATGCAGGCCCATATACATCTCATTGTCCACTTTCTGGAGCCAGTCAGACTGTATCAATCACCAGGGAGCTTTTCCTTGGACATCTCATGAAGTGCTCTTGTTTCTTTATGTCAAAAAACCACGAGGCAGCTGGTACCAGTCCATGCCTTATTTCCCCCAGGGAAGATTCATGAAATATTGAAGCAACAGGAAGGACAAGTGCAGATTACTGCCAGGGAGAGGTGCTGTGTGTGGAGGCAGGCACAACTAGAACACATCAGGTGTACTCCCAATAAGCAGACAGGGCTTTGCATAGGGACATTACAGACACCAACCAGAGCAACCCTCAGCCCAAAGCAAAGACACCAAATTCAGAAGCGGTGATAGTAAATATAGCAAAAGAGCAAAAATTTATGTAAATTTATCCTTGTAGGGTTGTTGAGCAAAATCTAGTTGAGGAAGGACACTTCCACTTGTAAACAATCAGTGAGACAGGCCATGGCATATTGCAATGCTACAGGCCAATATGGCTTTGAGTTCAAGGTTTCTCAGACGGTCTGCTCTGTGTGCACCAAGATCTCCAGGTCTTCACCCCATGCATGCATGCATATTCCATGCCTACCAGGGGCAGAGACAAGATAGAGTGACTCAGACTAACTGACCTTTCTGCCCGACCTTTCCAGTAACTGCTGCAGGCTTCCTTCCTTGCCTGCTCTGCACAGGGGCACAGGCTGCACCATGAATCTCTTTGTCAATTTCAGACAATAAATGGACATGGGATTTTGGTATTAGTATGCCAGCCTACAGTAACAATCAACACTATCAAACTATCAGTGGGATTTGAAGGGCTTCTTGAGCTCTTTGCTCCCTCTGCTCTAGACAAAATGCTGGCAGGAGGTGCTTGGGGGTGTGTCCAGTACCTGCCGTCACTATGCATGCTCCCTTCTCTAGAAGCTTGCTATCAGAGTTTGGCCACATTCCAGATTCTTATGACAGGGTTACTCCAAGTAAGAAGTCTGACAGAGACGCAGAGATGCCTACCTTGAGCCTTTCTTTCTCAGCATCCGGGGCCCTTTATTGTAACTTTCTAAAAGCTATCTGAGTTCATCTATTGTAGTGTCCATTTGTCCTCCACTCAAGGCCCAAGTAGCTTCTAGGTTCTTTCTGTTCAGAAGAGTTTGACCTGCCACAGGACAAGATCTGAGGTTAGCTCTTTAGTGTCACCTCATCTGTTCCCAGGAAGTCTTCATGGGCCATTTACCCTCAAAACTTCTTGATAAACAAAGCTGAGCCAGGGTCTGTGTTTTCACAGGCTCTTTTGTGGCTAGCAGGTGGCTACCTCTCTCCCACTGGACCTAAGCTTTTATTACCTTTCAGGCAGATGATATATGCACAAGAGTGTCCACAGAGAGCTAAAGGGCCTGGTGGGCTTTGCTTCTGTGCTTTGCAGGTTTGTTTGTTTGTTTGTTTGTTTGTTTTTGCCATCTCAAGACCTAGGACACCTTTCAGATCATGCAATGTGTAGAGTCTTCAATAGAGGCACATGGGTCTTCCCATTATCATTTCTTGAGCTGATCACCGCCCCCCTCCAGGGAAGTGAGGGAAGGAAAATCCAGGGCTGAGGTTGAGAGTGGTCACTTGGACATCTCACCTAGCCCTCAGTGGTCATGTGTCAGGGTACAAGGTCAGAGTATCTGACAGCAACTATAGATCCCAGCCTCAGCATCACCAGTTCTGCTACTTCTGGCTTCTAGAAACAGGGAGACTTTTGATAAACGTGATTACTGGAACAGGTACAAAGGTACAGAACAGTTTAAAAAGTTAGCATGTTATAGAACCCATTTCTAAGAACAACAAATATAATCTTGTAAAATATTACTACCGTTACTCTATTACATGAACTTAATATTGAATGGCTGTTTAAACCATCCCTCTGTACTCATAGATTAGTACAGCACTCGGTCCTTAACAGAGAAGCTTCTTTGTGCAGAAGATGATGACCACAGCAGAAACTCACAAGTGGTCAAAGGCCAGAGAATATTGGTGGAATGCTCAGCTATAGATGATGCGTTTGCACCTATTCTCCCAGTTCAAGGGACCATCATGAAAGACAGAGCAGTAAGACTGTAAGAACCAGAAGTTGGGGGAGACTAGCGCAAAACTGTCTTCTGGCCATGTCAGGACCACAGCATTCATAGCAGCTGTGATTGCCTGCATAAGACCCGCACAAATCAATCCAGTCAACACTGCAGAGTGAAGTGGGAAAGGGCTTAGGGCCCCCATCTTTAACCAAGTAGCTTGGAGAACTGATAGCTTCTAGGGGAAGGGAAAAACAGTTTTATTTAAGGTTGTGGTCTTTGTAGATTGACAATAACACTTCATTAGACAGCCTATAGGCAGCACAAAGTGAACTCAGTGGGTTATCAAAAGAAAAAAATGACACAAAATTGGAAAGGTGGGGAGGTAGGGGTTCGATCTGAGTAGAGCTGGGAGTGAACTGGTGGTGAATAGCATACAAATACATTATATGAAATTCTAAAAGACTTAATAAAATGTTATATTATAAAATGTCTTAAAAAGAAAGAACATATATGAAAACCCCACATTGACAAAGTTAGCGTGGAGAGTTCTCATGCAGACCACATCTAAGTCTTCTTTATCCACATCTTATATCTTATGGATGTCATGGTCCATAGTGGGGGGTAGACAAGATGTATTCTTACTAGTGGAGTTTTATGGTAATTTTAATTATTCTAGAGTTGCCTAGTTCTCATCCTGGGATCTCATAGACCTTCTCTTTGTTTCATCCCCATGTCAGCTTCCTACCCTTAACCCAGCCCTGAGGATTTTATCAGGCTTACCTTCATGCTGGTGCCTTGGAAAGTCTGAGGGAGACTAGGTCAGGCATACTATAAAATGCCCATCAAACTTCTTTTTCTTACTTATTTGGGGGTGCAGTTTGGGTGAGGAGAAGGAAAATTTCCTTTCATTAGCATGGGGCAATCACCTGCTGTCAAGGTGACTAATCCCTGTTGGGCTAACTTGAGTCATCCAACTGCCATTTCCTAATTTGCTTAGTTCGCTCTGCTCTGTGTTAATTTCCTTTAGGTTACTCCTCCCCCTACCCCCACTTCTTTTTTTATCAACTTGTTGAACTAAGTCCATGGTGCCCTATGAAAATATTTTGCTCACTGCTGACATGGGGTCATCATGGGGTCATTTGCTCTCGGTACCTGGCTGTGTTGTGGCTGGTGTGAGATCCTTCCTGCAGGTGGAGTCTGGAAGGTCTCCTTTGCTGGGAGTTCTAGTTGGCTGCTCCTGCCTGAGGTTTGCAGCCTTCTCACATATCTGCTTCCTGCCTGAAACCCATATCATCTCCCTTATGTTCTCTCTGCCTGAGGAAGCCTTTATTTGTGTTTGCCCTCACTCTCTAGCCCATGGAAGGTCATGAGTCCTCTCTTATGATTCTTGTATTGACTTTCTGCAGGGTCAAATATGACCCTGTTAACCTATTATGGGTATTTTTCTGAATTTGCTTCCTCTGATTTTTAAAAGTCTTATCTGCAATTCATCTTAGGATATCTAGAAATGGAATCCTTTACCTTTTGTCATAGTCCTGTCTCCCCCCATCTACCCTATCCTAGTGGGTCATAGGTCAGTGCAGGGGCTGTTCATGTTCAGTCCTGACACTATAATTACAAGTGTCTGTCAACAGTGGTGAGCTCAGGGCCTTTCCAGGGAAGACAACAAAAATCAGGAAGGTCAAGCCAGCTCTCCAAGCATCCTGTTATAAGGAAGGGAAGAAGCTTATGTATCTGAGGTGTAGTTGAAAATTTATGGCATCAGAAATATGCATCCCTAGAAGTCAGGATGAATGATGGGGTTTGTTGGCTCCTTGGAGGAAGTACCTGGTGACCTGAGACTTAGTCAGGTATAGAACCCAGCACTTAAAATCATGAAGTGAGTGGTATTTAGGAGAAGATATTTAATGTATGTGAATTAAGAAACCCCACAGGCGTCTATGTGCTTATCTCCACTGCGATTTTATTGAGGGGTAGGAAACTGATTGGCAGGTGACAAGGTCTTTGGAAGAGACTAATGTAGTTCCCATGTGGCCCCAGTTGGTTCTCACAAAAGGCTATGATTGAAAAATAAGACCATCCCTCCCATGCTTTGGACTCTTGTTTCACCATGTGGTCCCCACTTCTTGCGTTGGGCTCTTCTGAGATGTTGTTTGCTGAGTCACACTGTAGCTGAGGCACCTCACCAGAGCTAAGCAGACCTTAGCATCAAGTCTCTGGAATTGTGTACTATGCTAACCACTCTTCCTCATGAATTACCCATGCTTGAGGCTTTTGTTATAGTCACAGAAAATAGCCTGACCTGGGTCTCTGGAAAGGGACCCAGCAGCATGAAAGTCTTGAAACGAGAATCAGGATGGTGCAAACTAGATGCAATGTCTGCGTTATTGGGACACAGGATTTCCCACTTAAGTGGCTCTGGTAGCCAAGTGGGAAAACAGGCCCATAAGGTCATAGCTTGCATGGGGAGGGCACGGTTGGCTTTATCCTTGAGGCCAGTACTGGAGGGTGACTGTGGCATGGATGTGGGTGGTAAGTGTGAGTAAAGTAAATGTTAGTGTGGAGAGAAGTGTCCACACTCACGGGCTGCAGGTGCTCATGCTCTCATGCTGCTGCGGCACACTGCCTTTCACTTTGATTTTCCCCCTTGTTCCCTTACCCTTACATATGGGCGCCAGCTGGTCCAGCCCTGCTGCATTGGTTCTCTCAGAGACGCTCTATTACACATCTCCACAGAATTAAATATTTTACTCAACACTTGGGAGTCCAGGCACAGAGAAACAGATCTGTATATCAGGCCAGCTCTCCATGTCTATCGGGCATCTTAGCATGTGAGAATCAAGACAATCACCTTCTGCTTTCTGTGTGGATCTGTCCCTGCTCAGTGTCCCTCTGATCTCAAGGACATTCTCTGGAGCCATCCCAGCATGACACCTGTGGAGAACCAGAGTCTCTGGCAAACATAAACCCAAACATGCTCAGTTCTCTTGAGCCTCCCTGTCTATTGAGTTGAATTTAAAAGTGTTTACTCAGGGAGCCTCTGCTCACAGATCAGAAGTGGCAGAACCCACACTGTTTTAAATGTCAGCTGGCCACAACCTAGAATCACTTAAGAAGGAAGCTTTCAGTTAAAAAACTGTCTATATAATGTTGGCCCATGGGCATGTCTATGGGGGACTGTTTCAACAGTCACTGAGGTAGGAGGGCCCATCCCACTGTGGGCTGCATCATACCCTAATCAAGTAGTGATGAGAAAGCTAGCTGGAACTAAGTCCAGCATCCAGCCAGCAAATGGCATCCTCCATGACTCCTGCTGCTTTAACTATGAAGTGAGCTCCTTGGCCAGAGGTAATTTTCTGTGTGGAACAGAAAAAAAGGTCTGCCTTTAAGTCCCTGACTCAACTTCACAAAGTCAGACATAACTTGGAATTGTAAGTGCTCCCCACTCCCCCACACCCCACCACCACCTTATATTGCTTTGGTCAGAATGTTTTTATCATAGCAACAGAGATGGACCTAGGAACTCAGAAGTACACTGGGACTGTACAGATTTACGATCTCCTTGAGTAAGTGTGGGGACTCTCAGTGTCCAAGTCAAATCATATGACCCTCTCAAGGCAAGTCAGGCCATCCCTAGGCCATATGAAGAAGGACTCTTAAGGCCAAATCTTGGGATGTCTTGAGGAGAAATCAGGAGTAAGCAGAGTGGCTCTGTCTAACCCCAACTATTAAGGAGGCCAAGACAGGAAGATTGGAAGATCAATCTAGGGTTCTAGGCCAATCTGTGCAACTTAGTAAGGCCTTGTCTCAAAATAGAAAGTAAAAAATGGTTGAGAATGTAACTGAGCAATGGGGGGGGTACCTACTTGACATGTGTGAGGGAGGCCCTTAATTCAAACCCCAGTACTACAGAAGAGAGTAGAGGCACCCAGGTTCTCTTTGAGATAGAAAACATGTTGCTTTGACCTACAATCTGTGCCTTGTCATAGAGTCGTGGGAGTTGAGAGGTGACATTGGAGAGGAATTGGACAGGAGTGATGTCAGGGTCATCCCCCCTCCCCAGTGGACTGGATTGTGATTAAAGTTGACCCGAACTACACCATGAGTTCAAGGGTTACCTAGGCAATGTAGGGAGATCCTGTCTCAAAAGAAAATGTTAAACAAGGGTGGCAGTATGGAAGAATAGCGTATCAATAGAGTGCTTGCCTAGTGTGTTCTAAGTTCAATGCCAAATTCAAAAGCATGAGAGTGAGGGATGGAGAGATAGGGAGAGATAGAAACAGAAATTTCTTTCTTGAGGGTTTCTTTATAAGATTCCGACTTAACATTACTTACGTTTGTTTTACTATGATAAATACATCTTACAGGTTAGAGCTATTCAAGAAAAGCCAGCTCAGGAACTGATGGTAGAAATGTGGAGGCAGGAACTAGAGCAGAGGCCATGGAGGAGTGCTGTTCATTGGCTTTCTCTCTGGCTCACTCAGTTTGCTTTCTTATATCACACAGGACCACCTGCCTAGGGGCAATACCATCCACAATGAGCTGGGCACTTATCGATCATTAGTCAAAAAATGCCCCCACACACTTGTCTACAGGTCAATGTGATAGAGGCAATTCTTCAGTAGAGGTTCCCTCTTCCCAAATAAAACTTATTTGTGTCAGCACAGACTCAACTCCCATTTATCACCTAGTGTCCTCCATGGCCCAAGACAGGGGTATACATGGATGGACTGTCAAGGTACTGGTAGCCTAGGCTACTTGGTTCTCCATGCCTGTAAGAAGACAGCTATGGCCTCAACTAGTCTTGGTTGCTATAATAAACCCCTCCAGACTTTGTATCTGATAAAAACAACCCTGAGGCTCATGGTTCGGAAGGTTGAAAGGAAGTCCATGATGAAGACATCAACCTGAGATGTGCATCTTCTTACTTCACAGATGGACCCTTATCACCTTCAATGGAAAAAGGGACCCAGAGGTTTCCCTCTCTCAAAGGGCACAAATCTCACTTGTGTGAGCTCTCCTCTCATTACTTAATCACTTCTCAAAAACTGCGTCTCTTAACAAAGTTGCTTGGAATGTTGAGATTTTAAACCATCCAGAGGCAGAAGTGACCACAGTGCAATAGAGGGAGCTTAGAGATGTCCATCGGAGTACACATTTCCCACAGGGGCACCTAGAGGAGCCGCTGTTGGCAGCATCTATCCAGCCAGGACTTGCTGCTGTTGCTGCGGGACCACTCACAGGTCTGTAGAAGCAGAGTAATCATTCCATCCTGGCGGGAAGTGAGCTTCGGAGGCCTTTTTCATGTTGTTTCTTCCTCTGGTGGTGGTGAGTCATTTGCATGCCATTCCTATCTGCTCTAGCAAGGCAATTACCACTGCTTGCTGCCAAACCTGTCGGCTCCCTACCAGCTGGCCTGGAGGGGAGGCATCCAAATGAACACTAACTGTTGATATTGAGGAAAGCAATACAACAGAACTGTTCCTTCTCTCAGGTAGGAGGGAGGAATGGCAGCTACAAACAGGATGGTTTCCCGTGGGGGGAGAGAGTGTCTAGGGAAGTACCCAGAAATGTCGTCAACATATCCCACTGAAGACAGGTTTGTTCAGCAGTGTCTTTCCCTCTGTGCTGTGACAGACCTTCAGACTTGTGAAAAAAATGTCCCTTCTCCTGTGCTCCAAGACTGTTTTTCAGACCAAGATGTCCACCCTATGTGTCCTCTAGTAATAGGACCTCTGAGGAAAATGAAGCCTGGAACTCCCCGCACAGCAGGGCAAGAGAGACAGGCTCCAACTCACTGTCATTTTTATTTGTCCTCTGCATCCTGTCATCAATGTCTGTGCATGACCCCACCATTCAACACTCACTCGGATAGAAATATGGGGATTAGGGTCAAACCTAACCCCCACTCTACAGTCACTAGAATTAGAAACACCCAGTCTCGGGGGTTAGCAGTCAGATATTTGTAGTTTTACCATCTCATTGGGAAGATGGGAACTGAACAATAATTTTTGGGGGGGGATGTTGTTTTTTTAACCAGGACCCGATATAATACAACAAATTTATATAGCTATCACACACACTGTGCACAATAAACAGCAAAATTGACTGTCCCCATGAATATGCTGCTCCAGTCTGTGTCCTTCACTGTGGCCTGCCCAGCTGATTATTTTACCCCAATTCTACACTTGCCACTCTATAGCTATGAGGTGCTTACCTTATTGCTGACATCTCTCCACCTGCTCATCAAAAGCAAGCACTCCTCATTGCCCGTCCACACCTGGCTGCTATGCTCCAAGTCCACCATCAGAGCCACTTGTGAGAGAGCAAACAGCCTAGCTGCTGAGTCTCCTGCAGTAGAAGCTGCTGGAGAGGTCAGGCTAACTCCAGCTCATCTTGCCTTCACTGCCAGCCAGCCCATCCTTAATGGACATGGGGTATTTGTGCCCAAATATTTACTGAGTTCATTTTGTGTGCTGAGCCAGATAAAAGCTCTGGCCCTGACATACTGTTTCTAGGCTTGCAGCTGTCCACTGACTGCTCCTTGTGGGATTGCTGTCACTTGGAGTGATGGTTGCATTTCTTGGCAACCCCAGGCTTAAATACTGAGCTAACACTGGGTTACAAAGTGACCATGGGCTTTGAACACAGAGTTCCATTTAAGATTGCTTTCTTAAAGTGTTACAGCTATTCCTGTTACCCCCCAAGTCTTGCTAAAACAGCATTGGAGCAGTGGAGTGGACAATCTGAAGAGAAAGCTGCACAAGGATCAACCACATTTTCATTCTACTTCAGATATGGAATAATTGGACTATATATATATATATATATTAGATGCAAAAATGTGGGTTGGATTGAAAATAAGGAAAATCTAACACCCATTTTCTAAGCAAAAATTAAGAATTGGAGATAACAAGCTTCACCACCTGGGAGTGTTGTGCTTATCTAAGCCAGAAGTAGAAGAAGGAATACTGTCTGTACAGCACAGCAGCCTCTATGATGAAGATACTATGAGATACACAGGTGGCAGGATGCTCAACTCAGAAGTAAGCTAACATCTCAAAGCCACAACCAGAAACAAATCATTGCTGTAAGACAAAGTCCAAGCCTGCTTTTGGGGGCTGGGATACAAGCAGGATGGTCACATCCTGCAGCATGGCCTCAACTCTTCCTCTACACCAGTGGTTTACAAGGTGTGCAGTGGAATATTTGGTGGGATAAAATATCCCTGGTATAACATCCCTGGTCACATATGGCTCTTGAATACTTGACATGGTCAACAGTGGCTGGGAAGCATAATTTGTGGTATTATTGCATTTAGCTAACTAAATTGTTTATAATTTTTAATTGATGCATAAAAGTGCAAGCATTGTATGCATTCATTAATGAGTTACCATGTGGTGTTTTGATACATACACAGTGTATACTGTTTAAAACAGGTGAGACATAGCTGTCTCCACAAATATTTATCATTTGTTTATGATGGAAACATCCACCTTTCTTTTTTTTTTACCTCCTGGGGATATGCAGTCTGTTACCATCAAGAATTTAAATGCATGAGACTGGTGTGACTATACATGGCTACACAGCTCTGAAAGCATTCATCACAAATGGAAAAGGAGCTGAAAGAGCAATGGGGACATTTTATCTGGTATCATAGTGTCACCCTGACTAGGCTGGCATGAATTGAGTGATAGCACATGCACTCAGGATGACTGACATCTGCCAGCAACAGCCAAGAGTAAATTTATGGCTGCATAGAACTCCTAGCGGGATTCACTAATCTGTTTGTTCCTTGTTCTTTGCTGCTTCCAAACTGCTGTAGCATGAATATAGCCATTTTGGTGGAGTGCATGGGACTAAGGGTCACTATGAAATGATGTTGTTAAAGGATCACAACTTGGCTCCAGCAGGTGTAGCCAAGGACCCTGAGATGATTGGCATTTGCAGGCCAGTCTTGGAGGTAAGTATACATCCTCTTTAGAAGCCTGTTGTCTGTGCTACCAAATATCTCTATAGACTTTCATATTCAGTATCTAGAATCTCTTGAAAAATGACCTGAGAAATCATCCACACATTCTCAAACCCCAAAGAAATAACAGAAGCATAGGCCAAGCTGGACCAAGGAATTATATATATATATATATATATATATATATATATATATATATATATACATACATACATATATATGTATATATATATATCACACACACATATATGTGTGTGTGTGTGTATGTGTGTGTGTGTGATTCAGAACACAAAGTACCAAATAATCTTTTAAATAAATGCATACAACATCCCTAAGAAAGCATGATAAAAACTGGCCATTAACAAAATAGCTGGTGAGAAGTTTAAAGCTGCAAAGTGAGATTAGACACAACTGAAGAGAGAATTAGCAGACTGGAAGACAGATGAGAACATGCTGAGCCTCATGCTCAAGAGTAAAAAGACTTCCAGAAAATATTTTAAAAATAGCAAACTTTGTATGGTGGAAAATTGAAGATTTGTGCAGCTGGAGTCCTGTGGTGGAGGGAAGAGGATCCTTATTTTAAAGAGGAAAGGATGAGAGTGTTCTAAAAGTAATTTTGAATATCAAGTCACGCTGAGTATAAAATCAGGGATAATATTAAAGGAACACACACAGATATTATATAGAAAACTTATTTGAACCAAAGACAAAGATGATAAGATGAGCAATTTTCTTCAGGGAAACAATGATAAATTGACAGCTACTATCTTGAGAGAAAAATGAAAACCAGATGATGGGCACATTTCCAAGGCACTAACGTGAAATTGATGAGAAAATAATTAGCAATTCTTGGTTTCAAAGTAATCCTTTGGTCATAACCATCAATTTGGAACTTGTTTGTAATTTAATGCTGACAGATATGATACAAACCAGAAGATCAGGGAAAGTCTGAACTGATGTTAAAAGCTGATGTTGTTTTTACAAAGTGGGAATAAGAAAGAAAAGTGTTGTCTGTTCTCATGCAGGTGGTAGAACGTGTCATGTGATAATTTGTTTTTCTATTATGTGTGAGACTTCAGTGTCTGCCTTGAGAATTCCCATTTGTAGCATTAACTCAAATGTTTTAAAAGGCCTAATTTGTGAGAAGGGAAAACAAATTGGTGTTTAAGTCGAGGATAGACAGATCATCTTAAGTGACTATTTATGTTTCACTTGATACCCATGAGGATAAGTCTTTAAAACACTAGGAAAGGAAAGAAATATTTTAGATGCAAATATAAATGATAAATTATTGACACTTAATGAAATGACCAGAAGCTGTTTATGAATGAATATGTGCATCAGAAAGATATATTGATCAAACACAAAGGCACTAACTTTAACAACAAGGATGGGCCTATCACATAATGGGGAATGTTAGGGTTCTTCACTATGAGACTAACAAAGTGAGCTTGTGACTTGATGGACATATGACAGCCATGGGCAATTTTTTTTAAATAAGATGCAAAAATCCTCTTCAATAATCCTGAAACAGAATCAAATTCAACCAAAGTGAAGACCTTAAGTTCATAAAAGTTCTGTAAGACTGAGGTACAGCTCCAGACACATCACAAGGAGAATTTCTAATCAGTAAATGTGATTAATTCAGGCTGTGGGTAAATTAGTACATATTCTACTATAGTCACCCATTTTCATATCACTATGACAAAATGCTTAGGGGCAAATAATTCTTCAAAGGAAAAGAGGTTTGCTTATCTCATAGTTCTGAAGGCACAATGCTGGCTCTAGCACAACTCTGGTGAGTGCTCTATGTTGGGAATAATTTACCTGCCTAAGGCACTTTCTAATTGGTTCAATAAAGAGCTGAATGATCAATAGCTAGGAAGGAGAGGATAATTGGGACCTTTGGGCAGAGATAGGAACTCTGAAAAAGAACATGAGGCAGGAGATTTACCAGCCAGACATGGAGAAAGTCAAATGTACAGTAATGAGCCATGTAGCAGAACATAGATTATCATAAATGGGTTAATTTAAATTTTAAGATATAGTTGGTAACATTCCTAAAATAAGGTCAAGATTTCATGATTAATAAAAAGTATCCATGGCATTATTTGGGATCTGTCTGTCTAAAGAAAGACCCATTGTAGCCCTGCAGGCTATTTTCCACAGTGGTGAGAGAACACCCATGTAAGGAAGAGGACACACTTCAAAACAGGAATGTTCAACAACTCCTCTTTCAGATCCCCCCTTGACCTAGTGACTATCTCCCAGATTTACTAAGATTATGGCCCAGGGACCCAACCTTCCAAGTCAGTGGCTTTACAAAACAGCTAAACTACAAACATCCAGGAATGCAAAATCCTGGCAAGGGTATGAGGAAGCTGTGGCTCCATTTGAGTGTGGCAAGGGTTTAACTGCCATAAACTCCACAATTGCTCTCCAATGCCCACTTCTCCTGAGTCACTTGTACACATATAATCACTAATAAGCATACATGACATGTTCATAATATCACTGTTCTTCAGGTGGGCAACTGAAAATATCCCAGATGCCCATCAATAGCAAAGTAGATTAATGTGTTATGAGGGATTTACACTGTGATCTATCACAACACTTATAAAATAGCAATGGCAGTAATGCAAGAAAATTCAGATGATTTTCACAGATGCAGAGTGGGTGTATTTACTTTAGAAACAAGCAAAAGAGATCTTCAGGATCAGAAAGCACAACAATGCTCACATTAGAATAATGGAAGGAGAGGTGGTGATGAAAGAATATGGTGGGTATAGGTGATGTGCTCTATAGACACAGGTGACATCCTGAGTGGACACTGGTGATACCCTGTATCTTGGCATGGATTGTGATACATAGACATGCATATATCTACTGCATGATGCTGTTAAGCAGATACCTTCTAAGATATATGTGTGTATACACACACATATATTGTGCACATACATATACATACACATAAATACATATATGTACACATAGGTTATATACATATATAATATGCATTTATATACCTTAATTCAAATAACTGAAATACATGAAAGAAGTTTGGACTTGGAATCCAGCATGAACTTCAGAAGAATGTTTACAATAATAGAATGTATTATGAAGTGTGTTTCCTATGTGGCTCCTATGTGTTTCCACAGCACAAACTATGAAAATATTAGATTTAAACCAGTTTCAGAATTATTTTTCATGTAGATGACAAGTTGTTGATGAGGTAAAAATATATGTGCATAAATACATGTGCATTTGTGGGTGTATAGGTTGTATATGTATGTATGTTGCATTTGTATATGTGAGTGTGTGTGTTTTAGGATAAGCACAAGAAAATCAGCCCCCAGCCCCCTTTGCAGAAGGTGCAGTTCATTACTGATGGGGAAAATTACAACTGTAGTAACAGTACACTGTGTGACTGGAATCTTGAAGCAAACAGATGTTCTGGGCTTTAGGCAGAGAAGGTACAGGTGAAAAAAAACCACTGCAGAATATGAATGAATTTGCACAGCTTTACAGTGCTGAAATATGCAAGGTTGACATAGCTTAATATTTAAGAATTGAACTGTGAGTATCCAATACATGTACTGTGAAGTAATATTTAGTAACAGCTAAAAGGATCATGTACCTCAGAAAACACCACACACACACACACACACACACACACACACACACACAATGCGTGCATGCACACACACGCACACACACACTCACTTGAGCACACATACATATACATGCATATGCAACACACATACATACACACATAACACACTTTCATATAGACACACAACACACATACATGAGCATACACATACTTACATACATACATACATAAAACAAATGCACACATGTGCATGAGTTATGCAATAGTTCCCAAATGCTACAGATTTTCAGAAAATAACAGGGGATGTAGGATGATTAGTCTCTTTGTCAACTTGATATAAGTGAGGGTCAAGGGAAGAGGGAGCCTCAATTGAAAAACTTGCTCCCATCAGATTGGCTGTGATATGCTTTTGTTATTTATGAGAGGGTCCATCCCACAGTGGACAGTGTTGCCCATAGGCAGGTGGTCCTGGGCTATATGAAAAAGCAGGCTGACACCTTTGATAGCCTGACATGGAGTACAGCACTCAGAAGACAGAGACAGAAGCAAAGACAGAGACAGAAAGATCTGCAACATTGAGACCAGCCTGATCTACAGAAAGTCCCAGGACACCCAGAACTACACAGAGAAAATCTCAAAAACAAAAACAAAGATAAAGGCAGACTGAGCAAGCCTCAAGGGGCGAACAACCTCTGCTTCAGTTCCTGCCTCTAGGTTCTTGTCTCCAGTTCCTGACCTGGCTTCTCTCGGTGATGGAGTGTGCTGTGGAAGCATAAGCTGAAACTGACTTATTTCTCCCCCAAGTTACTTTTAGCCAGGGTTTTCTCATAGCAATAGAAAGCAAACGAAGACAAGAGAGCTATCTATTCCATCTGATATAATTAGGATGTCACAACCAGATAAGACAGCATAAGCAAGGGACTATATTAAATTCCATGTTAGTCAGATAAGTCCTAAGTCATTATTATCAAGATCAACCAGATCTATGAAGAACAGCAGGTGACAACTTCACAGGGTTAATGATGAGGATACAAAGATAGCTTTAAAAAATAACTATCACCGGGGCCCCACATTAAGAGAATAATGGATAAACTTTATCTCACCAGGTGCTGCAGAAGCGTTTGATGGAAGTCAAGCCCATTCCTGATAAAAAAAAAAAAAACCACTTAGAAAACATGGGATAATGAAATGCTCTTATCTTGATCAAAAGTATTTACCAGCAAATGGAAGACACAGCTCACTTAACAGAGCAACACAACTGGTACTTTCTCTGCCTAGCCCTGTGAGGTTGCCCATTCTGTATAAACTACGACTGCAGTGCTGAAGATTCTAGACAATGTGGAAAAATGAAAGAAAAACACAAGCTATGACCAAAATGGTATTGGTTATATGATTATTCTCTTTCTAACAGAAAATACAAAGGTGTGAAGTGATTTCAGAGAACAGGTCAGCATCCAAGCTAAATCAGCCCCTGAAAACCAATGGCTTTTCCTTGAGCAGCAACAACCAAATAGAAGATGTAACTTGAAAAAAATCCATTCACGGGGGAACTAATGATAAGAAACAACTCCAGACTGTGCTTGTCTATTGAAAAAGTGAACGTTGGCCTGACTTGATAAATAAGCCTTGGCATTTCATTGACCAAGGCAGGCTAAGCTCAAGTCAGCCACCCAGAGCACTTAGTGTATTTGCAAGTGTAAAGTGTGGGTTTGGGGACATGACTTTCTTTTGGGCTGTGTGGGACACTTGCTCCTTCTGGCTGTGGTTCTGCATCTCTGTGGCCTTGGATTCCTAGGAAGTCTAAGCTTGATAATGGAAAGACAGAGAGGGATAGAGTGAAGGATGACAAGCAGTTACTGCACACTGGGATCTGCCATGTCTTCACTCTCAGTCATTTGGAACTGAGGCATCTGGTGGCCCCAAAGTGAAGGAAGATGGGAATCATTGTCCCATGTTCAGGAGGAAATGGAACATTAGCCTCTGGCCTCCACATTTTCATTGTGATATATGTGTGCTCCCACACTCACAAAGAAATGAAAAAAGTGAAATAAAATGGACTTTTAAAGATATGAGAAAAATACATTCACAGTGTATTTGCTGCTCTCAGCAGTGTTGAGAGGGCTTCTAGAGTCAGGAGATCACTTTGGAGTCTTTGGTTTAGAGGCCACAGCTCTCTGATGCTAGTCCAATATAAGAAGTCATTGTTGAGCAGGACATGTGCTCAGCAGTGTGACTCAGAAATGACCACAATAGAACTTCAGTCTCAAATAATGAGGGTCTATCAAAAGAAAACTCAGTGTGTATGAACTGAGAAAACAAAATCTTACACATGTTTGTTAAAACCTTGTCACCTTGACAGACACGATAGAGCAATGAAGATGCCAAGATATGCTTCAGATGTCACAGTGACATCGTGGTCAGAGTGAATGGTTCAGATGCTATTGTGAAGTCGGGGATGGAGTGAGTCGTTTGCACATAGAAGAGCCTGGGTGCTAGGAACCAGAGTGAAAAGTGAAGCAAGTCTTTAGACCTTTGCAACTATGTCAACAGAGAGTTGTTTTAATGGTTTTATTTTATCCACTTTGTAGTTTCAGTGATCCTTTAGTTAGTACAGGGATTGAAGATACTATTGTACACCACAATCATGGATGCACAGTGTAAAATGTAACAGGTGTAAACATGCCCAGCTGAGCTTCTATGAAACTAAGAAGAAGCCTCAGGGATGGAATTAAATAGTCCCCAACAAAGGCAGCTGGCCAAGGCTGGAGCCTGTGTCTCCCTTGGGGTGCCTTCTACCTTATAAAGTGAAATCTTTCTGTGTGACAAACTGATTTCTTTGGAGCCATGTAAAGGACAGAGATGTAACAATGACTCCTGAAAGACAACATGTCCAGAGAGTCATGTACCAGAAATGATATGAAATCCACCTGTCAATACAGACGAAAACATAACCACCCAAACTAGGAACTCAGGTGAAATAAGAAACAGATGATGCGAGCCATTGACTCATCTGGATCTGGGACTGAAGCTACATTTAGTAACCTGCACAGAAGACTCTGAGTAATGCAGTTGATATGAGATAAACATGGGCTCAAAGTCCCTAAGCCTGAGGAACCTGGGCAGAAGCAAGTATGCGGTGAATGCTCTTTCCCTCAAGCCTCCAGATGAGATGTCAACATTTAAAACTCAATCCACTATCTTGAGCAATAACCACTAGAGACAATAATGAGAAAGTAATATATTTGCCAGTATAATAAAGTATAATCCACAGAGACACATTTATGCATCAAGATACATCAAAAACTCAAAAGATAACACCAAAAACATCAAAAAAAGAGGAGACATGAAAATGACAGAACACAGTTTCTTTTTTAGAAATGATGCATCTTGTTAATAAAATCAAGAGTAGATGCCGTATTGAGAACAGAGCTTGGTACTACTAAAGAAAATTGTTGAATGGAGTGTAAGTATGGAAAAATTTTACATGGAGCACCTGAGCAGGAGAGTGTGAGACATATAATAGAGAAGTATAAGAAGAAGGGCTGGAAGAAAAGAGGCTTGGCATCAGCTAATTGTTTCCGATAGTAGAGAGAATGGGAAACAGATTTAAATCCTCAAACATTCCAAATAACAAAACTGATGACCTCTGTTCATCTTTGCATAACACTAAGCAAATATTGGCTGCATCAAATAATATTTTCAGTTTAATCAGTTACACAGATTAAAGCTGTGTAACTAGGCTAAAAGTAACATATTATTTGAAAGAAAGCCATTGTAAAGTCCTTATCGTTAAATGCAAGGCAGCAATATGGAATCTGAGACTTCATTAAGTATGCATTAATTAAAATATGTCATTTTATAAATATTAAAAACTAATATGTGGTGAGCCGATGAGATGGGTCAGTGGGTAAAGGCACTTGCCCCCAAACCTAATGACCTGAGTTTGAGTCTGAAGAATCCACAATAGTGAAGGGAGAGTAGTTTCCCCAGTATGCTTGACTTCTTTATGTATACTATGGCATACACAAACACAGAGTGATGCACAATAAACAGATCAGTGTGGGGAGGGGAAACCTGTGTCAAATAAAAATGTTGACATAGCAGAAAGAGTTGTAATAAAACCAACCATAGAGCATTTGAAACTAAAGTCAACTCCATCAATCATGAGAATAAAAACAAACAGATTAGACACACGTTGCAGATAGTAAGATGGAAATTCCGTTAGAATTGTCTAGTAGAGTATTATCTGGAGGGCACACACTTAAACACATACATGCTTTAAAGATAAAATGGTAAAGCCGAGTCTGTGGGACTCACGGTGCTGTCATCTGTTTCTAGAATGCTGGGTCACCGCAAAATGCTTCACAAATTTCCAAAGACTGACACTGGTATTAGTGATTGGAACAGAGTGTAATTTATCCAAGAATCAATTAGTTGGGAAATGTAACAGTTGAGGGATTGAACAATACATCTCCAAACAATCTGTCAGTCAAAATGTCAAAGCAAAAGCCAAAAGATGTTCTGGTAATAGAAACACAGCCCACAGAGCAGAGCTGGGGAAGCACTCAGAGGGGAACTGAAGCTTTGACATATACCTTTACCTATTTTATCAGTGTGATGTGTTGTGTGTGTGTGTGTGTGTGTGTGTGTGTGTGTGTGTGTGTGTGTGTGTGTGTGTGTGTCTGTGTCTGTGTCTGTGTCTGTGTGAGTACTCACAGAGGCAGAATGGAGAGTCAGATCTCCTGGAACTGGAGTTACAGGTGGTTGAGAGCTGAATTGTGCTAGGGAGCAACTTTGGGCCTCTAAACCATGTCTTCAGCCCTAATACACATTTTACAAATAATTAAAGTGGTCTAGAAAGTTGGTTCAGGAGATAGAGACACTCAGTTCAAGTCTAGTGAGCTGAGCAGAAGAGAACCAGAAATTGGTCTTATAATCTCTACACACACATTGTGGCACAAGCACCCACTCTACCAACTAACTGCCTAGCTACTAGCAACCAACCACACAACCAACCAGCTAACTATCTAACTATAAGCAATGCTCTAAAAAGATGAAAGGGTGGGGGCTGGAGAGATGGCTCAGATGTTAAGAGCACAAATTGCCCTTCCAGAGGACTGCGGCTCAATTCACAGTACCAAATGGTTGTTCACAACTGTCTCTAACTCCAGTTCCAGAGAACCCAATGCCTTCTTCTAGTATCCTCACTACATACATGCACATAGTACACAGAGATATATGAAAACCAAACACTCATATGTATAAATTAAAAATGAAGGGCTTATTTTAAACACTAAGAGCAATTTTGAACAAATGACATTAAAAAGAAGACTCAAGGAAAGACCCAACAGAATATAAACAAAAAACAAAAACAAACAAAAATAAAACAGATTACTTCAATCAATTTCACAAAAATAAAATTTTACAGGCAAAGACAATTTCTCCAAAATACATAGCTTGTCAAACATATTTGGAAAGTAAAAGAAGGGGCTAGAGACTTGGCATGGCTGCTTTCCCAGAGGACCTGAGTTCAATTCCCAGCACCCGCATGGCATCTCACAACTGTCTGTAGCTACATTCTAGGGTATCTGGCTCCCTCACATGGACAGATTCACAGGCAAAACACCAATTCACATAAAATAACAATAAATAAATTATTAAAAAAGAAAGTAAAAGAAACTTTATGGACTCCAATAAGCATGACAGCTCTGAGTCACCTTAAAAATCCAACTTGCCAGTCATTTGTACCTCTGGTAAAGACAGAAGGTCATGGACAAGCTCCATTCCCAGGTCTATGTGCCAAAGAGCAGGGACAGATGAATCTTGGGCTCCACTATAATAGTGAGGAAGAGTACAAGGGTCTATGATGCTGTCAACAGGCCTGAATCTCCTCCCTCCAGCAGTCAATGACTCAAGGTGCCTGGACAGAGCTGAACCTTCAGATCAAGTCTTTCAGATCCACTGGGGTGGCCAGATAGAGAGATGCTGACATTATTGGCAGTGTCTGGGTCAATCACAAATTAAATCTAATCTATCATAGGTAGGACCCAGAGCCAACTCTAGTGACCTTGGTGAAGCATGTAGGTTGTATTGTTGGAGTAGCCTGCATGTAAGGTTGAGTCACTATGCCAGGATAGCATTCTGAGCTCAGTGCAAAATGGAGGACTCCCTTTCTGGGAAGGACTTCCTGTCTGCCTTATTTGGATAGTATCTCCAGGCCTGGATGCTTGACCTTGTTTGGATAATGACCTTGTTCAAAGCTCCCTACAAATGCTGTAGGACTCAGCACACAACCTCCCCCCTTCTTTTTTGTGCTGTGGTATTTGAATGGATGTGATCTGTCCTCAATAAGGTCTGCATATGTAAATCAGGTGTACTACTTCCCTTGTTCTTCCATCCTCCCTTCCTCCTGACCTGAGCCATATAAATTGGCTTTGAATGTGACTCCCCGAGGTTCTGTAGTACTTACAGCCATCTAAACTCTGCTCACCACTTCTGCTCTGTCTTCTCTTGCAGCTGGTGGCCAACGACAGTGTGCTTCCCGACCACATACATATTGGGATGTCCCCCACCCCCAGAAGCAAACATGGACCCGGAGCATGAAGATGAAGAAACCCCTACACCTGTAGTGCTCTTATTCACTGACTGAAATGAAATGGTCCTTGGGTTTCTAACAGCATTACAGGCAAACAGCACACAGGAGCAGGATGAAGGATGTCCATCCAACTTCTCATAACCAGTAGGCAAGTCCATTAAAACGGTTTTTGTGAAGATCTAACAGTGTAAAGTGAAATTTGGGCACGAAAGGGATTGAGTCCTTGTGTAGAACAAAGGTGGTATTTCTGAAAAAGAACAAAGTGAAAACCTGGAACGAAAAACACCGCATCTGAAATTCAAACAGAAACTAAGGAAATGGGCTTTGAAGTAGGTCAGAGACTTAAGGAGATAGAACAGTGACATTGAAGAGCAATATGGAGCTCCTGGGAAGAAAACAAAACAAAAATCCCAAACAAAGGAGTGAAGAAATGTGTTTGCTGTTGAGGATGCAGTGAGGAGGGAGGACAGCAGGCCTGGGAGGAACTACTCTATGCTCCCTCCACTGGATGAGAGAAAAAGTTCTCCACAGATGCAGGAAGCTCGGTGCGTCCCAACAGAAACACAGTGATCCACTTATCATTTTGAACTGCTGAAAAACAGAGGAAGGAGAAGAAAAAGGAGAAGGAAGAAAGACAGAAAGAGAAACAAAGAAGGAAAGAAATAAGAAGCAAGAACTCAGAAATAGCCACTAGAAAATGAGGGTCTGTGTCACATGACACTGAACCACAGTGTAACTAACAGTTCATTAGGAACAAAGCCTGCCAGTGAGGGGACACAGTGTCTCCTTGTCAGGACTCAAACTAAATGAACACAGTAACCTGAAATTGGGTACCCAGAAAAACTACAAGTCAAAATCTCATGTGTCATCCAATGTGGAATAGCGAGCAGTGTAGGTAAGGCACCCAAAGAGCACATTTCAAATGCTCCCTGCTCAGGAGAGCCAAGGAGTGTAATTACCCCATGCTGTGTGGGTCTTCTGTATGAGTGTGGAATGCATGACAGTAACTTACCATTTATAATTAAGAATTTAAAAAGAGCGTAGCACGGAGAATCAGGCAGTAAGAGAAGAGTAAGCTGAGGAAAACTCTAGTTCATGTGATCAGAAAGAATTGCAACCAAGGGGCAAGACCAGAGGAATATCAGAGTCATGATGCATGATGCACTGGGGAGTTGTTCCTCATTCTCCTGTCTCAAATACTCAGAAGGCAATGACATAAGCAAAAGTAATATAAAGGATCCATAATGGGATTTAAGACACCCAGGAAAATAGGGCACATAGCATGGTAGTCACAAACAGTAGGACACACCCTGTGTAAGGTATTAATGGATGGGAGTCTGTAACGTGCATGATTTCTGGCCCATCAGGGTCCTGCCCCACTGGAGCCCCAAATAAGCACACAGGTGGTATATTATTTATTAAACTGTTGGCCAGAGACTTGGGCTTCTTTTTTGCTAGCTCTGACTTAATTATTAACCCATAAATATCAATGTATATTTCCATGTGGTCTTATCTTACCGGGGAATGCCTGACCTGAAATTCATTTGCCTGCTACATTATGGCTGCTCTGTATCTCCAAAGAGAAGAGAGTTATTTCCTGTTTGTACCTGCTTATATCCTGATTTTGCCCAGCTGCATCACTTCCTGTCTGGTCAATCAGCCAATCAGTGTTTTATTCATTATTCAATAAGAGAAACAAATATGCAGAAGAACATTCCCCATCTGGAGTCTGGCATGTTAACTTGAGGTAGATTCTAGTAAGTTAGGAATACCTAATGCAATTCTCAGAACAGTCACTAAAAACAAAATATATAGCTAAAAGCAGAGAAGATCAGATGTAATAGGAAGTTGCACCAAAAATAAATAAATAAATGAATGAATGAATGAATAAATAAATAAATAAGCAGACTCCATGAGTAGAAGCATGAGGACCTGAGTTCAACCCCCATCACCCAATATGCACAGTGCTACACATTTATGATTCTGGCACTGGCAAAGCAGAGAAACGTGAGGGTCCTTGGGGCTTGCTGGCCAGCAAGTCTAGATGAATCCAGGTTCAGTGAGAGAACCCTGGTTCAAAGATGATGGAGAGTGATTAATGAAGTCATCTCATGCTAACATCTGACCTCCCCAAGCAAGAAACTGCATATACATTCACACTCCTCCCCACCTATCCCCCCCAACATATACTCAAAAAGAAACATTCCAGTTAAAATCAGTGCAAACTATAGCAGGTAGATTTGCCCATTGTGATGATGAGCCCTGAACTCTGAAAGCTCTGGTACTTTCCATCCTATATTCTTGGAGGGATCACTAGGGTAATATTCCACCCTGCCACAAGAAGCAAGGAAACTGAAACACTGCAATACAACCGTTCAGTGGCCTCTGGAAGAAAGCATGATGTATCTGTGAGGCGAGAGAGACAGGTGCTGAGAGGATGCCCCAGAGCACTGACTTCTGCCTGGACACAGTTTCCAGACCATCCCAGACTAGACCGTAACCATTGTGGAGAAGGAACTAGTATCACTTAAAGCCAGGGATATTGAGGTTTTGGAACACAGTACAAGGAGTAAAGGGCTACACAGAGCATGAGCCCTGCAACTCTGAACTGCAGGTCCTGGAGGTCAGGCCAAGAGAGAAAACTGGGAACATGTCTTAGGCTGCTTTCTGTTGCTGTGATAAACAACCCAATCACAGCAACATGGGGATAAAGAGTTTATTTTAGATAATAGCTAACAATCCATCACTGAGGGAAGCTAAGGCAGGAACCAAAGGCAGCAACCTGGAGGTAGAAACTGAGGCAATGACCATAGAGGAACATTGTTTCCTGGCTTGCTTCCATGGTTTGCTCAATTTGATATTTTGTTTTACACATCCCAAGACCACCTTACCAGGATGTACCACTCCCAAGGCATGAGCCCTGCCCTCTAACATTAATCATTAATCAAGAAATTGCCCCTACAGACTTTCCTACAGGCCAATCTGATCGAGGCATTTTCTCAATTGAGACTCTTTCTTCCCTGGGTTTGTCTAGGTTTGTGTCAGGTTGACAAAATCTGTCACAGAAAGGGATCTAAGACACTGGGGTGTCTAAAGCAGAGGAGAAAGTTCTCACTGGACACCACACAATGGAGGGGGTTACAAAGAGAAGTACAGAAAAGTGTAAGATACCCCAAGATACGAGGAAGATTAAAAAGTCAATTGCAATTTTATGTACTGGAAGCAGTAACAATAAAAATATCAATTATAGAAACAACAAAAGCTGTAAGTTTCCCAGGAATAATTTGAACAGAAGCATTGAGAGCCTGATGAACAAGATGTGTAAATCTTGACTGAAGACACTAGGAAAGAACTGTGTGTGTGACATCTCTCTACACGAGAGGAGGCAGCTTGTTGTTATAAATATGT
This sequence comes from Cricetiscus sungorus, assembly GCA_030556225.1. Lineage (NCBI taxonomy): Eukaryota > Metazoa > Chordata > Mammalia > Rodentia > Cricetidae > Cricetiscus > Cricetiscus sungorus. Next base: position 15,789,762 of record JANBXA010000031.1, on the reverse strand, counting down.
CCTGTTTCTCAGGCTAATCCAGGAGGTTGCACTCAGTTCATGTTGAGAATATGTAGAGTTGAGGTGAACTTTGTGTGGAGTAGAAAGGACTCAGAACCACCAGGAGAAGGGCTAGGTAGACTTTCTGTGAGATTTCCCAGTGGTTAGAGCATTTGCCACACATGTGTGAGAACAGAGTTTAGATATGCAAAATGTATGTGAACACTGTGTGCTTCTTGTAATTCCAGTCTAGGAAGGCAGAGATGGAGGGGGTTCCCCAGAAAAGCTGACTAGCAAGAGTAGCCATATATGGGAGCTCCAGTTTGGTTGAGAGGCCCTGACTCAGTGAGTAAGATGGGAGAGTGATCAAGAACGGTTCCTACATCAACCCCAGGCAGGCCTCCACAAGCAGGTGCTCAGCCACAGGGGTAAAAACATGCATACACACATATACACACTCAGAAATGGAAAAGAGGAAAATAAGTGATGTTGGCACAGAGAGGAAGTTGTGGGCTAAGAAGGGTGGAAGTGAAGATCCTGACAGTCAGCCCATGTGACGGGCAGCAGGGCAAAAAGAGACAAGAGTCTCAGACAGCTGAAGGACACCCAAGACTATGGTGTCTGTGCAACTGTGGGGAAGTGTGAAGTCTGCGGGTACATAAAGCATGAACAAATATACAGGAAATCCCTACCACTAGAAATGAAAATCTGGACTCAGTAGGTAAGAGCACATACGGTTCTTGCAGAGGACCTCAGGTCACCTCTAATTCTAATTCAGGACCAGAGGATGCTTTCTTCTGGCCTGAGGGCACCCACATGAGTGCACACACACACACACACACACACACACACACACACACACACACGAGAGAGAGAGAGAGAGAGAGAGAGAGAGAGAGAGAGAGAGAGAGAGAGAGAGAGATATGGAGGGAGGGAGGGAGGGAGAGCCCCAGTAAAGAAAAGAAATAAAAATCTTCAGTTTTTAAAAAATTATTTTTATTCCTGGTGTGTGTGTGTGTTGGTTTGTATGTGCATCATGTGTGTGAAGAGGCCAGAAAGAGGGTGTCATATTCTTTGTAACTGGAGTTACAGATGTTATGAGCTGATATGTGGGTGCCGGGAATAGTACCTGGGTCTTGGCAAGACCAGAAAGTACTCTTAACTACTGAGCCATCTCTCCAACCCCCCAATCTTCATTTTTGTAAAAGATAAGTTATTATATGCATTATTATTTACTATTATTATTATTTTTTCTGAGACATGGGGTATTACTGTGATGCTTGGGCTGGTCTTAAATTCCTGGACTCAAGCAATCCTTCTGCCTTAGTCCTAAGCAACTAGGTCTACAGGCATGTACAACTTTACCCATACTACAGTTTGGAACCTGAGCTAAGATATCTATAGGGTGTATAGCTGGTAATGGATCTGAATCCAAACCACAGATCAATGAGGTTTAAACAAAGTCACAATAGAATCATTGTCAAAAAACTAAAACCGGATCTTGAATACACATAGGAAGAAGTCCCCAAACTCATTAACAGGAAGATAGATGCAGAGTTCAGAAGTGCAAGAAACCACTACTTCAGGGCTCTAGAGGAACAACACAGTGGGACCTGTGTTCATCTGCTGGGTTCATAGGGTATAAACTAAATACCCAGAGCACTGGGGAAGTGTGTGTTCCACAGCCCAGGAATCTCACTTCTGCCTTTGTGGCCAACCTTTGCATACATAAGGGGAAAGGCAAATGACATTGGCCTTCTCCATTCAAATTAGTTTGACACAAGGAAATCCTGCAAACAGCAGAAATCCATCAAGAGGAAAATGGATAAACAAATTGCAGTATAGTCACATAACGGCGCACGGTGTGGAGCAGACAGATGAACTGGGGTTTTGTGCGGGAGACACACATAACTCTCAGCGCTGGGAGGATAAGCCAGCTTCGGGAAGATTCATACATTTTAATTTCATGTAGACAGTTTTATAAATAGAGAAATAAAATGCTGTGCACAGGAAGGCAGTAGACATGAGAACAGTATGATGGGTGCAAGCACTCAAATAGGCTGCAGTTTGTAAAGGGGTCACCACTGTAGGCGGTGTGACCCAGGGACAGCAGCAGGCACCCAGGGCCACATCTTTGCAGGGCGTTTTGTGATCTGATGAGTCAGGGACTCTCTTAAATCCTGCCATCTCCGAATTCACTGCTTTCTTTTCTTTTTAAAAATAAATTTATTATTTATTTATTTTTACATCCTGGCTGCAGCTTCTCTTCCCTCTTCTCCTTCCAGTCCCTCACTCTATCTCCTCTCTGTTCCAACTCCCCAATCCACTCCTCTGCTTTTGTATAGGAAAGGGCAGGTCTCCCATGAGTGCCAAAAAAAAAAAACACCCCATATCAAGATGCAGTAAGACTAAGCACCTCTCCATGTATTAAGGCTGGGCAAGGTGACCCACTGTGAGGAGTAGGGTCCCCTAAGCCTGAAAAAGAGTAAGAAACAGCACCTGTTCACTCTGTTAGGAGTACCACAAGAGGATCTAGCTACCCAGCTGTAATATACATGCAGAGTGCCTAGGTCAGGCCCATGTATGCCCAGGCTGACACTGCCCATGACCCACCAAGCTGGGCTCTCCCAGTCTCCTCTTCTTCTCTCCTCATCATGGGCCTCTGCGTTCCTGCCCATCAGATCACCACCCTCCATGTCCATGGAGAAGCCCCTTCCTTCACATCCTATAGCCTTGCCTTCCATGTGTTCACTAGTTAGGTAAGGATGCTGGTGGTTTAGTGGAGCCATTCAGAGGCAATGATTCTGCACAGAGAATGAGCAAGCCCAACTCTTACACATCAGTATCCTCCCTCCCTTCCTGTCCCCTCCTTCTCTCCTCCCTCCCCTCCCTCTCTCTTCCTTCATCCTTCCTTCCTCATTCCTTCTTCCTTCCTTCCTCCTTCTTTCCTTCCTTCTTCCTTCCTTCCTCCTTCTTTCCTTCCTTCCCTTTCATCCTTCTCTCCTTTCCTTTTTCCTTCCTCTATACCCTCTTTTCTTTCCCTCCCTCCCTTTCCTTTCTTCCCCTGCCTCTTCCCTACTTCCCTTTCCTTCTCTCTATCCCTTCCCCCCTTTCTCCCTCTCTTACTTATTTATTTCATCCCACCCTCCTTCCCTCTTTCCTTCTTTCTTCCCCCATATTTTCATCTTCTTTAACACTCACACCTGGCAGGAACAGAAGTCACATTGGGAAATATGTGTCTTCACAGAGCCTCATCCAATCCAATGTGAGGAAAGGTTTGTGTTACCAAGAGCTAAGTCTTAACCTGAAAACAATGGAGGTTTGAGGACAGACAGTGGCAGTCATAAATGAGGCTGACCTCACTGTAAGGACCAGCCTTGAGCAATATATTTGCAGGAGAGGTGACAGAGAACTGTGCAGACTGTTCCCACTTGCAGGATTTCACATCCCAGAGGTGGAAGAAGGGCAGGAAGTAGCAGATGGCTGGATCTCAGTCATGTTGGACTCTAGAGAGGTCTGAATGAACCCTTGGGCTATGAGCAGAGGTGAGGACATCGTGCATGGAGGAAAGTGTTAGTGGTGAGGCTAGGGGAGGGGAGTGTGCAGATGGCCATGTCCCATAGTGAAGACGGTGTGGGTCCAGGTAAGGGTGAGGCAACATGTGTAGGTGGCTTCAGCTTGTAATGGCCAGTAGCAGGTTGTAGCTGGATGATGTTTCCTGGCCTTTATTCCTCATGGGATGGCTCAGCTGCCTTTTCTCTATAGATGTTTGAGCAAAATAAATGATGTTAATAAGTGAAGTCATAAAATTAGGTCCCAGGTTTTGGTATCAGAAGTGTGTGGCCATGATTCAACCTTGTTTTATGCTGGATGTGAGTGGACACTGGATGTGAGTGAATGCTGGGTGTGAGTGGTCACTGAGTGTGAGTAGACATAGGTTATGAGTGGACACTGTGTGTGAGCGGACACTGAGTGTGGGTAGACATAGGTTGTAAGTGCACACTGCGTGTGGGTGGACGCTGGGTATGTTGTGAGGACTGCCAAGAAAGGCTTGGAAATGGAGACACAAAGGACAAAAGAAAATGTTGCTGAGAGTATTGTACCAAGACATGAAGATTGGCAGAAATTCCTGAGAACCTGGTTGAGACATGTCAGTGCCGGTCCAACCCTCAAGAAGAGCCATCTCTGATCTGTCCCTGTTGTACAAGACTTCTTAGCCAAACAACCTCCATTTTCAGGAGTGCAGCTGTGTCTGCTTGCAAAAGGTCAGATTGCCTCACAGGATGGATGGCAGGGGTCACCTAAGTGTCCAGGCCCTCTGCTCAGTCATTATTTATACACCATTCTGCACTAATTGCACATGGTGCCTTCATCAGGGTGTGGCTGGAGAAGACGAGGGAACTTGCATCTATGTGGCTAGGTGGAAGCCTCCATCCTTGCTGAATGAAGACTTTCCAGTGTGGCTGCTTTAGTTTCAGCCCAAGCTCCTGTCAGTCACCCTTCATCCACACGCTGGGAGCCAGCTTTGCTACCTCACTGCTTCCCCAGGGAGGTATTTGGTTTGTTGGAACATTAGAGGGAGGGAGGGAGTTCCCCTTGGAGAAAATTCTTGCAACAGCATTCCTGTACTTGGGCAGTGACCTTCCTCGATGGACCATCAGAATTCAGAGACTACAAAGGAGGTCCTTAAGGACATTTCCTTCCAAGTGGTCCACTTGCCATGGTGGGTCTATGAAATGTTGGTCAGTGTGTCCTGTGAACCTCAGAAAGCCCCCCTAAGAGTTCCCTGTTGAAAAAAACAACCAATACCAAAGGTTCCTGTGTGGATGACTCCTGGAGGTCCTTCCCCTATGGAGACTGAAGACTGGCTAGCATTCATCTGCAGCCACAATGGACACCCTAACTCAAGATGCCACCAGATTCTCCTCAACCATGGACTATTTGCATGTGATTATGGTTGTCCCATGCCCCTGATGCCCAGAGTACTTTGTTATACAGCATTACATGAATACAGCAGACACTGGTAATATGGGGTTAGTGCTCAACAGAAGTATTTACTGCAATTGTCACATAATGGTAATGACAGTTTTCTGCCAGTTGACATCCCTGAAGAAGAATAGTTCTTTCTAGACTCAACACACAAATGGCAATGGGCAGACACTATTAGCTGTCACTCTGTTTGAATTAGGCAGAACTCTGAAGTCATGCAAGAAGAGCCAGATACATGTGTGACAACCCCATCCTGGGGTCATCCTGGGAAGCCTAGGAGGACAAAGTGAGATATCCCAGCTTATAGTCACTTCCTTGGATGCCCTTTCTAGCTCCTTCCTGGGCCTGGCCTAGCAGCTGTATCTGTTGTCCCCTCCTCTGCTGTTTATACATTTCCTCTCTAAGAGATGCCTTGTTCTTGATCTCTTTGTTTCGGAGCACCCATCACTAGCCATGGACTCTGGGTGGATGAGGGCTGAAGGATGGCTCCTTTATACTGACAGAGCCAGAGCAAAGCTCTCTCCTGAATAGAATGATATGTGCAGTGTCTCAGAGAGACAAGGAAGTTTCTCCACTCTGTTTGCTGAGAAGGCCTGGATTTCCATACATAAGTAGATAAACACAATGTGGGAAGGCAGACAGACAAAGACAGAAGGAACCCACCATTCATTAACTTCTCTACACCCTGATAGGATCACAGCAGGCTGAGCCAAATTTCCATTTTGGTACCCCATCACAAAGCCTGTCTGCACTTGTACCACTTGATAATTTTGGCTGCTCCAGAAGCTGGCTGATGCTTCCTTACGAAAATCTTATTCCACTAGAAACCTGAGCTGTGGGCCAGGGAACTCCTGCACACCCTGTTTGAGCAGAACCTGGCACATGTGGGTGGGGGGGTTGTATCTTGAGTCCTTCATCAGGAGACTCAGTGCCTAGGGTGGGGTCTGTGGAACCTGGCAAACTGATGACTCTGCCCTATTCTACCCAATGCTGCAAGCATTCAGCATTTCCCAGCACTGTAGGAGGAATCAGCCTTGCAGGAATGGATCAATAGATGCTCTCTTTCAAAAGAACTTGGAGCAGGCACATATGTGGGGAATTAAGCACGGGAGCAGGCAGCATGTGCCCAGGGCAGGTCAGAGCTCAAAGATCATAGATAGATAGGACAGCTAGGCCAGTGACCATCTCTCTTCTTCAGTACTGGACAGAGGTCCATATGCCAGCAGCCATGGAGGTGGGGCTCATGTCAACATAGATTAAGTGAAGAATTTCCTCCATCAGATTGGCCTGTCTGTGACATGACTGTGAGGCATTTTATCAAAAGCTAATGGATGCAGAAGAGGGTTCAGTCCACTGTGAGTGGCACCATCCCTAGGCAGATGGACTTGGGGTGCTTAAGTAAGGTAACTGAGCAATCCAGAGGAAGCAAGCGAGTAGGCAGTATTTCCCTGTGGCCTCTGTTTCAATCCCTGCCTCCAGGTTTCTTCCTCGACTTCTCTCAGTGATAGACTGTGACCTAGAAGTATAAACTAAAATAAAATTTTATAGGAACACTGTTCACTGGCTTGTTCCCAGGTTCATATTCAGCTATTTTTGTTTATACAGCCTAGTCCCACTTGCCTAGGATTGGTACTGCCCACAGTGGGCATTGCTCTACATGTAGATCATAAATCAAGACAATATCTTACAGATATGGTCATAGGCCTAACTGGGAGAGTCAATTCTTCAACTGAAGTCCTCTCTTCCCTGGTATATTATGTTGACAAACAAGAGCCATCACAAGGACCATCATCTAGGGCTTGGTGTCATTTCATCAGGTAACATCACATTGGTTTAGGATGCCATAATGTGGAAAGATCATGTCTCCTGGCACACATAGTTGAGAACATCCAGAAACTAAGTACCAGGTCGTAGACCCCATCTGAGGGACTTTTTTAGCACAATGGAAGCCAACTGAGGCTGAAAGAAACTCAAGGCCTGTTTGAAGAAGTCTAATATTAATGATCCATGAGCAGAGAGGTTCCCAGGGAAAACTTGGATCCTAGCCTGGGTTATCTGGTGTCTAGCATTGGATGATGAACCATAAAAGGTGGCATAGCATGTGAGCCAGAGCTGGGAGAAGCTGGAGCCGAGCCTTCAGCCTTCCAGTCCAGCACCACTTCTACCTGGTAAGACTGCAATTCCTGGACTGAGGGTCATTTGTCAGAAAACTGAATGTTTTTATTTCAGAAAACATAAAATTGTTGTCCAAAATATAAACAGATGTGTTCTCTTATCAGTACTTTACAAACAAAGGTTTTAGACACAAGACCTTGGGTAAGCTCTCAAAATACTGTCCCTGAGAAGAGCTAAGCAATGCTGTTGCTAAACAACTTGTCCCAACACCTGTGATGCTTCTGCCTAAAATCCTTTCACTTAATCAAAGCATAGCTTTGATTTTGGTCTCATCTGATGGCAGGGCCAGGGGAGGGCTTGCTTCAAGCTCACCAACATGGCTGTGCCAGGTCCAGTTCCCCCAGTGCTGGTGGTACATGGCTTTCATTCCTCAGTGGCTCCTGGCCAGCGACCTCTTCTCCAGCCAGCCCCACACACTTGCCCCAGCTCCAAGTGAGAGAGGAGAAAACAAGATAGAAAGAAGCCGCAGTCTGTGACCTCATCTCACAAGCTCACCTTGTCCATGTCCTGTTTTGAGAGGCAAGCTGGGAGATGTTGTCATTACTTAGGAAGGGGCCATACTGGGTGAACTTTGGGAGGTACAGACCATCATTTCAGAAGCATCTCGAATCTCAAGGAATAACACACACACACACACACACACACACACACACACACACACACACACACACACTTGTTGCTCCAGGATGGATCGATCACAGCCCCATGCTGGACTCCTGCTGATCTCATGTGTGATCTCATCTCATGTGAACTCTCACCCAGGCCAGCAAATATCCCCTGAAGCCAGGATGTACAGACACTCAGGAAGATACTGGAGCTCCTGGGAACACAATCTTGGCTCCCCTGAGAAGTTCAGGAGACATGTAGCAATAAGAAATGAGGACAGTCATGTACCCACAGGAAGAGAAAGCTCTGAGTCAAGATGAGACATCTCACCGCCAAGGCCAGGGAAGGTCACAGAAGGATAGACAGTTACACAAAGAAGGACACCAAAGGGTTGGTCTTATTGCTGATGGGAGACAAAGCCAAGGCCCTGGTGGTGTGATTTAGAAATGCCAGCAAGGTCCAGTCAGAGGAGGACAAAAAGAGTTAGGGTTTGGAACTAGCTAAAAGCCCTAGTAGAAGAGAAAGTAGACAGGAATTAGAGAGCATTGTGTTTGGCATGGCACTGGACTCAACATGTCCATAACAGAAAAGAGGACACTGTGTCTATCCATTACAGGATGAATGGAGTCTGGAGAGGTGACAATCACAGGATATAGGCCTTAGTGCCATACAGTGTCATTTTAGCTTCTCTGCAGAGCCACTGTCTGAGGTGACTCTGTGGCCATACATAGCCATGGTGGAAGTATTGACATCTCTAACCACTGAACACTTTTCCAGCTGACTTTCAAGGGACTTTAGCTAGAACTATTGGAGGAGCAGCTTTTGCATGGAGTGGACTGACAGATGATCTGGCAGTTTCAAAGAAGACACTCTGGGGATGTCATTAGGGAGATTGGGACATTTTTGTTGAACCTTATGAATGGTCAATTTTGTACAACAACGGATAATTCATGAGGTTTCATTCCAATGCTGGAAACCCCTGAGGACAGAGCCCTTTGTGCATGAAATCTCTTTGGTGTCTTGTCTCCACAAGAAGGTACATGAAATCCTCAGAAGTGTTTGGGCAATGGGTGCCCATGGAACTGTCCTTTGGCCTAGAGTCCTTGGCTTCCCAGAGAAGAGACGGGACATTTAGCATTCATCCTTTAGGAAGGAGAAGTGTGCCACACATAGGTAATTTCAAACCTCCCTCTTAGATGGAGAGGCAGGGAGGAGACCCCCTTGACCTTCCTTAGTCTTATCCCTAAGGTGCCAGCAGCACTCTGTTCCAGGTACATACTACCTCAAGGCTTGAAGTCAGTCATTTGGGCAATCTCAATTCTGACTTTGAAGGTACTATGTCCCTGACATTGTACATGTGTTCCCATCATGTGGACACAAACTGTAGAAGGCAGGGGACAAATGGCAAGAAGCTGTGGCTGGAAAGGAGCTACAGAGAGGCACCAGAGAGCACCTAGAGAGAATGGTGGAAGAAGGCTGGGGGAGCGTTCTTCCAGTTATTCTGGGCCCTGTTCTGAACAGACTGGGATCTGTCTCAAGCTGGAGAAAGAGAGTTGAGTCCTGCTCTTCCTGTGTGCCATGCCCAGTTCCCATCTTTGTGACAAAGGACCTGCAGATGCCACTTATTAGGAACTTCCCAAATGTCACCCGTTTCTCAGGAAAGAGAGAGAGAGAGAGAGAGAGAGAGAGAGAGAGAGAGAGAGAGAGAGAGAGAGCATGCTTCCCTTTTGTCCTCTAAGGGGTCCTTGGAACCCAGAGCCTTGAGATGGGCCTGCTCCCCTCTATCACTTGGCAGTAAGGTCTGTGAGACTCTCTATGACACCCCGAGTCCCCTCAAGACCAGAGCTCAGGGAAGGTAGATAAACTGTATCCAGCCAGTGCTGTCCCCAAATCAGTGGAAAAAGACTCTGGAGCCAGGATGGCTTGGGCGCAGCCATATCTGCATGCCCTCTGGCTGCAGACAGAATAGGGGTTAAAGGGATCTTATTAAGGGAGAAATGTATTTTATAGCTCTTAAAGTGGTTTGGAGGTGAGGGTGGCAGCCATGGCAGCAGCAGTGTCGCCAGGACCTACAGGTTGGAACCTTGCATTTCAAAGGGCTTGGACCTCTTCCCCACTCTCCTGGTTTCTGGCTGCTGCTTTGCGAGCTCCACTGGAGCCCTGAGCTCATCATGACTTTAATGAATTTTGTATTTTTTGCACCAGGGCCCTTTGAAGTCTTTTTTTTTTAATGTGAAGACAAAACCAAAGTAAGATTCCTTTTACAAGAAAGGAATGTTCACATTGAATAACCGCTGGAGCACTGAGACACAGTCTTGGGAATAATCACTGTATGTGTGCATGCATTCTTCAGAGCCATTTGCCACCATTACGAGAGGTGTCCCCAAACTTAGGTTGTGATGGGAGGGATTTTGACAAGGCATTGTTGAGCTCAGAAATCAAGGTGCTGCAAGGTGTGTTTAGAAACACTAATTTTGGTAAAATATGTAAAGCTGCAAATTTATACATGTTTATAAAGACATAGTATGCATGTGTCTTTTTATATAGTTGTAAAAATGTAAATGTGTATGTGTAAAAATAGACAGATATGTGACATGTATGCATGCCTTGTGTATGGACATTCATATGCATACATATATGCATACACACACATTCATGTAAGCTCATGTATGCACTGGGGAGAATAGTGAATATGGAGTATGGCACAGTGCAGTGTTATTAAGAGGAGTTAGTGAATGGGAGGAAACAAGGCCAGCACAAAAAGGAAATAGATATACACAGTCAGAAACATAATGTTGTGCTTTTTTCTGCAGATTTGTAAGGAAATGCATCTGAGTATGAGATAGGCATAATAAATCACCTCTTACGTAAAAGGAAATGATAAGGGCTAGAGTGAGACTTCAATGACTAGGAGCACTGGCTACTTTTCCAGAGGACTGAGTTCAATTCCCAGAAACCACATGGTAGTTCACAACTCTCAATAACTCCAGTTCCAAGATCTGGCCACATCCTCTTGCCCCCATGAGCACTAGGTATGCAGTGCTCAGACATCGATGCAGGCATAATATCCATACACTTGAAAAAGTAATAACATGATTTTTGAAAGGAAATGAATCTGTGTGAGAGGACAAAGAGGGTGGCCATCAAAGGAAGCCATAAGCAGCACAGTGATGTTCCATCTGAAGTTACTGTATCAATTGACAGTCATTATTACTAAGGGCTGATCTCAGGCAGCCTGGCCACACAGTTTCTGAGTGACACTGGATGAATAATGTGTGCAGCCTCTGATTTCCATAGGCTGGGACTCCTTGGAGAGTTCTCAGAGCAGAAGTCAGGAAGTGTACCCTAACTGTCCCCACTACCCATTTGGCCTCCTCATCCTGGTTGTGTCAACTAACAGTCAACTCTCACCATAAAACTCTCCCTCTCTTTTCTGCAGTTGGCTGGAATTCCCTTGCCATGGTCTGCAGTTTCTTCTCCCAGTGAAGCTGTCTCACTCAATGGCTCTTTCGACACATTAGTCTACCGTCACAGACCCATGACTGAACTGACAAAGGCAGCAGAACCCCTGAAAAATATACAGGAGCATGGCCATCCTTAAGCCCCTTAGGAGGGAGAAAAGTTCAGCCAAGTCCTATGTCAAATCAACATGGAGGATACATAGGATCCCAGATGAAACCTTAGAGTCAAAACTATAAAGCCACCTACATCAGCTGCTCTGAGGCTCAGAGAACATAGTGGGAGAGGGTCTTGATAGACTGTAAAACATACATGACAGGGTGGGGTGTGGCAAGACCTGTATACACACACACACACACACACACACACACACACACACACACACACACACCATGACAGTAGGAGCATAGGCTGACTGGCCACATTGCCTTTGCAGTCTGGAAGCAGAGTGATAAGTTCTCCCACTCCACTTATTTCTTATTTTTTTAAAATTCCATCAGGGCCCCCATGTTACAAGTAGGTTTTTCCCACCAGTCTGGTCCAGCTGCCACGCCAGCCCCCAATAATACGCTAAGACTCTGTATTTGATATAAAGCTGTTGGCCAGGTACTAGTTTGTTACTGGCTAGCTCTGTCTTAATGATTAACCCATTTCTACCTATCTAAGTATTTCCACGTGGTCATCTTATCGGAGAATGGTGGGCCGGCATGCTGTTCTCTCCAGCTCTCCATGCTGACTCCTCCCAACTACTTCTTCTTTCCTCCTTCTAGTCTCCTAGCCCCACCTATCTTGCTTTCCTATTGGCCAACAGGACTTTATTCATTAACCAGTATGAGAAACATATTTACAGAATAACATCTCCCATCACCCCCAAACCTTGAAAAAAATGCCATTCCATTCTTATTGTCCTCAGTTAAACCTCTCTGAAGCTTTTCTCACTGACATACTCAAAAGAATGTCCCTAGGGGACTCTGAATCCGGTAAAGTGGACAATGAAGGTAAACCATCATGGTCACAAAGAAGAAAGAGAGGACAAAGTCTCAGGAGCAACATAACACCACAGTAGTGAGACTCCGGGCCGCCTTTCTGTCTCACCATGTCACACTTTGTGCATTAATATACATGTGTAACTATTCACATGTACACTCATAATGTGTACTCATTGCAGATGTGGTATGCACATGTATGTATTTGTATAATGCACAGGTGCTTATGAGAGGTGCCATGTGCATGGGTGATAATGTGCGCAGTGATGTGTGTGGGCCTGAGGTTATGAGACATGTCTTGGGTATTGTGTGCACATATGTGGATGTGTGGAGACATATTTATGTATTTATGCATATGTCTTGAGTTTTTTATGCATAGTCTTGTGTGTGTGTGTGTGTGCATGCACATGGTATTATGTGTGTGCATGATCACTTGTGTACAAGTATGGGTACAGGGTGGTGACTACACTTGTGCATGGTTTTTCTTTCAACAGTTCTCTTGTAGTGTGCTAAGGAATTCTGACTTGGGCAGTTCTGACTTGAAGAGAGTGGGTTTTGTGTTCAGAATTAATGTCCATGCATGAAAACACTAAGGAGTTAGAGCACATGCTGTGCTTCATGGGCCTGGGGGAGAACTTTCCCTCTCCGCACTCAAGAAGGCCAGATTCTGCCTCTGAGTACATCCACTGGCACTGGGCCCAGAGGATAAGTCCCCAGGCCTCCCCACCTGTGCCTTCTGCCCACATGCCCAGCCTCCATGGTTGGCAGCACCCTTAAATAAATAGCAGATGAACTGATTTGATTATCAGATTGATTTTATTCTCTGCTCTAATGAAGTGCCCCTATTATGCAAATGTATATGATTGTGACAGCAAGTGTTTTAATTACAAATTCATTCCCCAAGCCCAAAATAAACTTTTGCCATGCCAGGGGGAGGGCTGTAGCCCTAACAGAAGAAAGACAGCAAGACTCATTTGGAAAAGAATGCATCCCATGGAAAAAAATAATTAAGCTCCTTAGAATTAACCTGAAGCTGTTCATCTTTTTCTTTTCTGATGCATTGAAAGTTGGACAGACAAATTGGCCATATTCATTTTTGTTTTATTGAAAAAATTTAAAAAGTGAAAAGCAACAACACAAACCTATAATCCCAATATCAGTAGAGGACCATGTACATTCAGGGTTTGGAGATAGGGCAAGTCCCAGGTGGGGGATGCCCTGTTTCTTTTATGCTCTGTCTTCTACTAGCCATAGCTGGAATGTGAGGGTTGGCAGGCCCCACTACTACTAGGGTGTGCGCCACCACAGGAGCTGGGAGGGTGTCCCAGAATTCTACTTGGCAGTGAGGGGAGAGGAAGACACGTTTGAGCCTGCTAATTATTTTCTAAGTCCCTTTAGAGGGCCACCCCAAAGATGGAACTAGAGACCATACAGGGATGACGCTCAATGGTCTCACACCATGAGGGGCTGAGAAGCAGAGTGAGGGAAGGGTGGTGTCCTCAATCCCATGTCACTCTGAAATGGCTAGGTTCCTTTCTCACTGTGCCCTTCGATCAATGTGCCTTGGACTTGACCCTTGGTGGCCCATGAAAGGCCTCTTCCCCTTTCGGGTAACTTTACACAGACTCTTTTGTGAACAATGAGGCCTCATACTCAGGCTTAGAGTCAGATAAATGATTAGTCTTAAGGTTCCTACAGAGTTCCCTCTTACCAGAATGATGGGGAATGTTCTTCTATATATGTTTGTCTTATTGGTTGATGAATAACACTGATTGGCCAGGCAGGAAGTGTCATAGCTTGACAGATACTGCCACTAGCTATCCATACAGGCCTGGAGGTCCATACAGATAGGCAGGAAGCAATGTAGCTGGCCAGAATCAGAATATAAGCAGGGACTAACAGGAAATCACTCTACTCTGCAGAGATGTAGCAGGCAAAGGGATGCAGGTCTGGCATTCCTGGTAAGCCAAGACCACATGGAAACACTTAGATTGATATAAATGGGATAATATTTAAGACAGAGCTAGCCAATAAGAAATGCTAATAAGTGACCAACAGTTTCATAATTAATACACAGTTTCTGTGTGTTATTTGGGGCTGATGAGGCTCTGGGACCAGGCTGGCAGGAAACTGCTTGTAACAAAATGGCACCTACAATGTGGGTACTAGAACTTCCACTTAAAATTTAACAAAAGCTTAATAAAGGATTTTAAAAACAAAATAACACAGGCAAGGAAGGCTTCTTGGTAGCAGCATTTATCTCTGGTGGGCTCTGTTTTGCTAGAGACAAGCAGAGACTCATGCAGCTCCTTTAAGGGAGTCTTCCTGACTTGGATAAGTGGCAAAAAACAAACAAATGAACAAACAAACAAACAAAAAAACAAAAAAAAAACCCAACCAAACAAAAAAACCAAACAAAAAAAAAAAAAAAAAAAAAAACCCAGGGCTCTTTTAAGAAGCCCCACTAACAATTGAATGGTGTGCATGAGAGCTGGCAGTGGCAGTGACCACATCTCCAAACCAGACCAAGGTGGTAAGCACAGCTCTCAGTATTGGTGGTAAATGTACCCCCGCCATTTTGAATAGATGATGGCTAAAACAACTGTGGTTTTCATTTATCAATGTTGTTGTTTAGCAAAAAAGACTCATGGCCAGAAAAAGATAAAGATTTACAGTAAAGACAGGTTCAGATAAAGAAAACCCTCTAAAGGTTTACAGTGTGTTTTAAAACATATGTAGACTTGGGAAAGAAAAAGAAAAAAGATAAAATGGTTTTAAAAATACAGAAAAAAAGAGAGTAGCTGGGTGTGGTAGCACATACCTTCAATTCCAGCACTCAGGAGGCAGAGACAAGCAAATCTCTGTGATTTCAAAGTGAACCTGCTCTGTAGAGTGAGTTCCAGGGCAGACAAAGTTACACAGAGAAACTGTATCTCAATAAATGAAGAAATAGAAATAAAAGAATAGAGTAATAAAAAAAAAGCCATGTAAAAATGGAAAATGCACAGTCTGGATACTGTATGCTGTTGTGTTGTCTTGGAATGGCTCAATTCCTAAGGAACAACAACTGCTAAAATACACTTTATTAATGATGCTGAATTAATACAACTTATATATTTCAAACATGCTTTGACTTCAAAATTTAAGTCTAAGGACAGGTTACTGGGTAAAGAATTTCTATTTTTGTTTCCACAGAAAATGAAAAGCTATGGATTCCTTCCAGACAAACATAGTTTGATCAAGCAAGACCACCTAAGCAGCGTCCCACGTGATACAACATTCAAAATATCTGGAACAAGGTAGTCTTGCAGACCAATAAGCCAGGATTTCTGCATCTTCTTAGGATTCCCAAGATAGTGCCTCCTGCCCGCAGGAAACAGTTTGGAAAGAGTGACACCCAAATTCCCAAATATTGTTTATAAATGTTTGTTTTCAATTAATGGGGTTGCTTATAAATGGTTATGTTCACAACTGATCTCTTTTTAAAGGCAAAAAGGGGATTATAGTATAGAAATGAATGCTTTGTTTTGGAATGGATTTTCATTTATTGATATAAATTTAAGGTAAATTTTATGATATGTGTATTTTTCCTCTTGTTTAAGCTCATTTAAAATGTAATTTAAGTACAGATTGTGGATAGTTACCTATGATAGACAAAACTTACAGTTAAGTTAGTTAGGTTTTCTAGATATACAGAGATATATTTCAAATGGATAGGCATTCTTCAAATTTTTCAAAGACCTACAAAATGTGGCATTTAAAATGGTTTAGCGTTTTTCTTGACAGTGAGATATAACTGCTCCTGGCAACATTACCTGTGTCAAAAAGGAAGATGGACATCAAAGAAACTGGTAATGGAGTTTACTCCCAATATGGCAAGACTAGCTATTTGGGCAGGAAACTGCTCTTGTCTGGACTGTTTGACTTTATGCTGTATTAACGGACATGCAGGACCTACAGGAAAGTGACTGTTAAAACAAGACTGATAGTGCTACAGGATTCATAGAAGAGTCTGCCAAACAGTCTACAGGACACAGAAAAGTGACTGACAAACTCCCAATACAGGTGGACAGTTTAAAGTTTCCTGATTTGCCAAGGAGTCTGCCAGACACAATATGGCCTATAGGCTGAAGATGAAACATTACAGAAGAACTTCAGGTGACTGACCAGGCAAGTTGTCACTGTCATTTCTAGAGTTTATATGCTCTCCTTCTTTGGTCTTTGATGGAGTTGAAGTCAGATAGTTATGGTTATAGTTTTCCTTAGTTAGGATTAAAGATGTTACATATAAGACTTTAGACTCACAAAGATAGGATAGATGATGGAATATTTTCTTTAAATCTTGCTAAATGTTAATATATTGTTAACTATAGTTCTTGCTTAATAACTGTTTTGTTATATGTAATTTTACAATGTTAAAGTTAAAACATTTTTATTTAGGCAGAGGAGATGATGGCAAATGTTCTTCTGTATATGTTTGTCTTATTGGTTGATAAATAAAACACTGATTGGCCAGGCAGGAAGTGTCATAACATGACAGATACTGCCACTAGGTAGCCATAGAGGTCTGGAGGTCTGTACAGACAGGCAGGAAGTGATGTCGCTGGGCAGAATCAGAATATAAACAGGGACAAACAAAAAATCGCTCTTCTCTGCAGAGATGTAGCAGGCAAAGGGGATGCAGGTCTGGCATTTCTGGTAAGCCAAGACCACGTGGAAATGCTTAGATTGATAGAAATGGGTTAGTATTTAAGACAGAGCTAGCCAATAAGAAATGCTAGTATATGGCCAACAGTTTCATGATGAATACAGAGTTTTTGTGTGTTATTTGGGGCTGATGCGGCTCTGGGATCAGGCTGGAAACAACTTGTAACACCAGAAGTGGCTCTTGTCACCCATAGACTCCAACTGAACACACACTCTTTCAAAACACAGCATTAGACAAACTTTCTGTTCCCAGTGACACCACTTTTGGGCCCTTGGTGCTGTAAGTGGCTATTGCTCAACCTAGACACCTCAGCCTAGGAATAGTGAGCCGGTGTTTTGCAGGCCCTCCTACTCCTCAGGTAGAGTCCCTCTATCACTGTAGTCTTGACAGCTCATGGATCTGAACAGTAAGGTGTATTTTTCTACTACCATCTCTATTCCTTTCAAGTTAGCAGCTGTTCTCAATGAGCCCCACACCCAGCTCTGTCTAGTTCATCATATTTACATGCAGTGACCTCATCATGAATTCACTGTGACTTTTCAATGCTTTTGTCAGCATATATTAATTACACACAGTAGTGAGTCTCATTATGACATGTTCATGCATGTGTTTAATGTATGTTGATCATATTCTCTGCTGTCACCCACCCATGTCCCCTCCTGCTTCCACTCATCCCTTTTCTCTTGCTGAATCCCTCTTCATCTTTTTTTGTCTTTCTTTCATCACTCAATGTGTTGCACTAGAATTTCTTCTGGGAACAAGAGTAAGGAGTTATTTTTAGGAGTGCAGGCACCTCGCTTATGATGTAGTCCCTGGTGAAACTGCAAATGAAAAATGGGTGAATGTGGTCAAAATACATTGCATTTTGAGTCTAGCACCTCTGTGGTATGATATGACTGTCTCTAGGGCATCATTCTGCCTTTGGCAGCTGTGGCTTGCCGCTAGCCCTGTTGCACTGTGCCTCCTGTTTTTGTTTGTCTCACTAGGTTGGTACAGTTTTTCAGAAGGATAAGGCAGAGATGATTCTTTTCACCCTCTACAGCTTTGACAAATGAAGATAGATAAGTAGAGTTCAGGAGGCAGAAGCAGGAGGATCTCTGTGAGTTTGAGGCCAGTATGGTTCACAGAGCAAGTTCCAGAACCATGTCTCAAAACGACAGAAAAAAAACAAAACAAAACAAAACAAAAAACAAAAACCAAACCAAAACAACAACAACAAAAAATACTAAAACTCTCAGAGGCTCTAGAAACACTCACTGAAACCTGTACCAATACAACATTCAACATTTGTCTGCCTTTCCATCCATGTCAGACCTTTGTGTTCTTTATTAGTTCCTAGTTATCAACATTGGAATAACCCTGGCCTGTAGTGCCACACACCTACAGTCATTCCTCCAACAAGCTTGCTGACATCCAAGGGCTCCTTGTGATGTTCAGATTTGGAATATGTCATGCTGTAGGACAATTTCCTTGCTGGTTGGGACAAGGTAATCTGTGATACAATGATACTTCAGGAACCATCCACACAGCATCAACTGGAGAGACCAGACATGAAGCCCTCCATAGACAGCATAAATGGGGTGGGAAGAGCCACAACCTCATGAACTTGGAACTTGACCCTTTGCCAGCCCAGCCTTAGCTGTGACCTCAGCCTGACCAACATCTGGACTGAATTGGTATCCTACCTGCTGACCCATGGAAACTGAGATAAGCAATGAAATAAATAGGTACACATCTGAAGGATATCACAGCTTCATACAAAGCACAGTGATGTTGACACAGGCAATGACTGGCAGTACTAAGAATAGGCCTCCCTTGCTGTATTTCATGTTCTATTGACAACTCCTTTTGTGCATGTGGTCATTCCAGTGTGACTAGCCTGCTCCTAAGTGTCCCTTTCTCTCTGATAGTGGCTGCTTCATCGCAAGCTCCTGAAGAAAGATACATGCCTATTTCTGCTGCTGCTATTGGATGCCTGGGGTCTCTCTGGAGCAATGCTCTGCATCCTCAGAGACCCCACATCCAGCTCCTTGCTTCCATCCAGGCCTGGTTTGCTGCAGCAAAACTCTCCTGCACACATTCATGCTTCTAAAGTGATGATTGGATGATCCTTTTTGTGAAATTTTCCAAAAGATAATTACTCAATTTTCATCCATTTAGACTTCATAGCTTTCACACATTTCAATATTATCTGGCTAACATTTTTCTTTCTATGATTGGACAGAGGAGGAAAGGGTCAAATATGTGTCTTCGAGCATTTCCCAGATCTCGAGAAAATCTATATACTGCTGAGTCTGTGAATAAAGAGACACATCTGAAATTATACACCTAACACCCAGAGGAGTTGGAGCCAGCACTCCTAAACATGGATGGAGATAGTCCAGTCTGTGTTTGAAGATCACAGCTGCCGACAGTGATGCACGATAGTCTTATTATCTTCATCATCATTATTTTGGACAGTAGTCATTGGTCATTTCCTATGAGGCAGGCTTTCTACAAGAGTAGATAGATCAGACGATTGATTTTTTTTAAATCCCCATAACAATTTGGCACAGTTCTGTAAATACACGCTTTATAGACTTCCTGAAACTGCCTGGCTGGGTGCTGGCCCTGCATGGATTTATTGCATGCCACTGACCCGATAGTGTGTAATGAGAAACCGCTCACTGCCCACCATCGGGCTGGCTCAGCACAGGGCCCACCTGTCCTATGGAGAGCCGGAACACTGCCATCCGTCCTTAACTCCAAACAGTCCCCAGACATATTGATCTCAGGACCAAATGTCAAATACCCCACTTTCCACAACAAATGTCTCTCTTGGAAGTTCTGTGTAAATTGAATTTTTATAAATCAAATTGCAGTTATGGAGCCAGGAAAGAGAAGTGCTGTTTATGGGAAGCTTGCTGTGTCCCTCCACAGGCAAGGAAAACCGCGCTGTGGGAAATCCTTTACTAACTGCTTTGCAAGCTTTAGAACACTGTTTTTATTTTTATGGCATCAAGGTATGATATGTGCATATGTGTGTGATTGTGCGTGTGCATGTGTGCATGCATGTGTGTGCGTGTGTGCATGTGTGTGCGTGTGTGTGTGTGTGTGTGTATGTATGTGCATGTGTATACAAGAGATTGATATCAGGTATCTCCCACTATTGCAGTTTACACAATCTACACAATCGTCTGAGCTTTGGGAATCCCCATCTCCACCTCCCCAATGCCAGAGTCATAAATATGTATAGCGACGCCTGATTTTTTTTTTTTTTAACATGGGTTCCAGGGATCAAATTCAGGTCTGCATGTTTTCTTGACAGGCACCTTACTGTCTGAGCTGTCTCCCCAGCCCTACTGTATTCTTTCTCTATATTACTCCAGGAGATGTATTGTGTCTCAAAAGGATATAAGTCACTGTGGGCTTAACCAAGCAATTGATCAATCAATCAAGGAAACACTTGGAAACTCTTCCATCTTCTTGGAATCTCTGCAACTCAGAAATGTAGTGGATCCCAATTTGTCTTCAATCCTCTTTGGTCTGACACCATTCAAGCTCATTTCCACATATATTCCTCATGTTTTTGCTGGTGAAAATTAGCAAAATCTCGTGGGTTTTTTCACACCGTATACTGTGTTCTCTCCTCTCAGGGCGGACTTTAAACTTGTCCCTCTGCAAAACATAGGTATAGGGTCTCCCATAGGCATTGGAGTGAGGAGGCCCATTTTGGTGAGATTGACACCATTTTATAAGTCTTTTGTCTTAGGGGAGCATACTGCAATGTTGCCAAACAAGGGCAGGTTAACTGAACTTCTCAGAGTTAGAATAATGTCTGCTGGCAAGGGATCTGCAGAGAGGATTGGAAGTTTAACAGCCCCACTTTAGGGGCTAAAGGAATGATTCCATGCATAAGTGCATGTTCTGCCCTTGCAGAGGACTCAGGTTCAGTGGCCAGCACTCACATCAGACAGCTTAAAGCCATCTACCACCCTCTTCTATTCTCTGTGGGAAACTGCACACAGGTCATGTATGTATTTTCACATGAGCACACATTAAGTACATATAAATAAAAATCAATGAACTTTAAGGAAAGGTTTCCAACATTACTTCCAGATGCAGCCTGTTCAAGTTTCAACACTCAGCATTTGCTCAGTCAGCTCTCTGACTCTCACAGAAGATGGTCAGTTAGTTGCGTGGTTTCAAATCATACTGACAATCTGAAACCAGGGCAAGATGAACCTTGACTCTGCCTATTGGGAGTCCTCCTGACATCAAAGAAAAGAACAGGGCATTGAAGTGGCTCTGAAATTCCCGTGACCCTTAGGCCATGACTGGAACTGAATTTCAAGTGTCTCCATTTTTGTAACCACACCCCCACCAACTTTCCAGTGCGGGAGAAGCTGGTTTTTACCCCTCCAGCCACGCAGTCATGTGGTAAATGCACCACTACACTATTATGATCAGGTGACACAGCCATCTGGTTCTTTGCAACATTTGATGACCGCCCACCCTGCCCCACTTCTGCATTGCTGTAAGCCCAGTGCATTTGAGCTTAATGTCACATTAAAGGTAACGGGTATGACCAAATATAAAGCAGGACTGAAGGGGTGATAAGTAAAGATAGGTTAGATCTGGGTGAGGAAAAGAAGGGGTGGCCTTTCTGGTCCCAGGAACCTTGGAGAGGGCTGCCAGGAGCATGACCTGACCCTCAAGAATAGAATAAGCTCCTATTGCTGCTACTGATGATGATGTAGTGCCTCCTCTGACTCTGGCTCCATCTGCCAGCCTGGCTCCTGGGAGTCTATGTGTAGAACTTGTTTGAATGTCAGCTAGAAAAGAACAATAGACAATAGAAACACAAATGGGTGATTTGCTGAGAATACAGACCTTAACTTTGAAAAGAAGAAAGACAAGAGCTCAGGGAATTGGGGTTCATTTAGAGGCTGAGAGATGAGCACAGGGGAGAGGGTTCTAGGCTCCTTATGAAAAGGAAATTGAGACAGACACAGGAGGGGCTTCTGAAGACATATCTTAGCAAATGCAGTTCCACTTCTCTGTGCCCTGGGGGAGAGATGGCATCCAGGTTGGAGCTGAATTGAGGTTGTCATTCTTTTCACAGGTGTGGAGAGAGCTCCTCTACCTCATTACCATGCTCAGCTCTGCAAATTGGGGCCACCCATTCCCCATCTCGACTGCCTTCTATTCCATTAGGGAGTCTCACAGTCATCCTTGACTCTTCCCTCCACATCTGCACTGATGTGTTCCACATGTGTGGTTAGATTGATGGGAATGGTTGAAAAACAGGTAACCCTTGGCAACATGTATTGAAATGTATGTGGAGCAGTGCTATAGATCTTTTTGTTCATTCTTTCATATTACCGAAGCCCCACATATTTAATTTTGTCATTATTGTTATTGTTGTTGATCTGTAGCTCATAAGCACTGTCAAACAAGCATGTAGAATGCCACATGCCACCTGCTAAGGCTAGTTTATCTAAGCCCCAGTCACAGACTCTCAGATGCCTGAAGTCCCCAATACTGTCATGCACCCAAATACATTTGTCAAGTCTCAGGTCTGCATCGAAGAGGTAAGGAAACTGATACTTAATTTCTTTTTTTAAAACTGAGGAGTCATTTCCATGCCACACAGTTTACCTTATAAAGAACACACACACACTCACATCTCCAGTCTAATTCCAGGAGATTTTCATCAGCCCATAAAGAAACCCCACCTCATTAGCAGTCACTCCTCATTCCTGCAGCCACAGCAAACCATTGACCTACTTTCTCTATGGATTTGCCAGCATTTCTTTCCTTTAAAAAATTGGGTTTATTAAGTTATTGGCCAGTAGATGAGAAAAGTTCAATCAATTATATGTCTCAGTCCATAAAACATGACCCACTGTCTGCTTGCCCTCTCTCCTTTCTTCTCTCACTCCTTCCCTTCCTTCATTCCTCCTTTCCTCTTTTGTTTACTTTATCTTCCTTCCATTTCTTCTTCCCTTCCTCCTTCCCTCCTCACTCTCTCCATCCCTTCATTTCTTTCTTCTTTCTTTGCAAGATCATCAGCTTCTTCTCTGTGGTCAGTCCTGATGCCCTGGCTAACAGTTTTGTAACCATGTTAGCCATGATAACACAGATGACGCGCCCCTTTGTGTGGATTTGGTCTGTGTGCATGCGTGTGTGTACTGCACCTTTTTCCCTTTTTCATGCTATGGCTTAGATATAGCTTTGTTTAGGAGTTAAAACACTTCTTACTTAAAGGAAGCAAAGCCCCAAAGAACTGGCCCAGTGGCAAGTATAGGGCAGGAGCTGCTTTGGAGTCCAGCATTTCTTTTCAGACCTGACAGCAGAAGCAACCAGAGGTACTCCTGGTCATGGAAGCTTCCTCAGAAAACAACCTTGAGATCAATAAAGACCTGAAGCACTGGGAACTGGAAAACATCAGACATTTAAATCTGTAAGTTTGCAGTATCACTGAAACAAATCTCATCGACCAACTGTAGAGGATGGCAGGCAAGGGATGCATTTAACCTGAAACCTGTATTAGGAAGCTATGTTCCTGCCTTCCTGTGTCTAAATTTACCTCTAGGCAACAAGCTACCATGGACAGAAGGTTCTCCTTATAAAATGAGAAATTACAAAATCAGAATATCACACTGTTTAGGGTCTCATGGACAATGGTTGTAAGACAATAAATACTAATAGTTGTTGACATAAAATTAGGGTCATGTAGACATAGTACAATTTACTGTAGAGGAGCAATATGGTACCCAAGAAATGCTCCCACCCTGACAGAACAAAACAAAAACAACAAAATATAATCACATTTCCAGAGCCTTCAGTTTCCAGGAATTGCACAGGGCATGTGAATAACCCAAATCACACGCTGACAATGCAGTCAGCAAAATCCAGGCACCCAGAGATTTCAGTTGAGGATGCTATGCAGGTAGATTGACAGGGAGAAAATACATTAGTGGTCTCACCTAGTAAAGAGCCCTGTGAATTAAAATACCAACTTTCCAGGCAAGATGTGCCTGCTGGTGCAGTAGTGGCTCAACTGGGACAGGGACAAGTGGCGTTCTCTGGTTTTGAGGCCCATTCCTCAAGAAAGAATTCATGCTTAGTACTATCAGTCCAATTAAAAACCCTTGGCTGAGGATGTATTGGGTACCAGGATGGAACTTACTACTGTTGTTTAGCTGAATTGACCCAGCACCATACTTCCTTCTAAACACTTATACTGATACCCATAGACAAACACTGCTGTCAGTCTTAATCAGAGAAGAGTCTCTTTCCAGGAAGCAGTAGTGAATACTGAGGCTGCTCGAGGTGCTAAGCAGTGATAGTTGGGTGTTCAATCCTAAATAGGACAATTCATATCACCACCACCCCTCCCTCAGGCTCAGGGAAAAAGGAAAGAAGAATGTAATAGCTGCTAAATAGGGAGGTGGCTGTGAACAGATATCTCAAGGCATGGTGTAGCCAGTGCAAACATGGTCTCACAGCAGTTGTGGCTGGCTACAGTGAGCTCCTGCACAACCAGACTTACAAATAATCAATTAGAAATCAAGAAGAGGCCTATTCCTTCCTGTGTCCACTGATTGATTCTGGAAGATGGGACATACTCTCTCTTCAGTTGTGTATACACCTAAATACCAATGAACCCTCCAGGCTCTCTAGTAGATAGTCACTAACCCATGGTCACATGGTCAGCCCTGGCTAAACTCAGTGGGGTCACAATGAATATGGAAAAATGGCTTGTATAGTGGTTGGGTGACTCAAACCAGCAGGAATAAAAGTCCTGAATGGCAAGATTTCAAGAGAGAACAAAGGATGAGGAATAAAGAAGGGGAGAAATAAAGAAGACAAAAGCAATAGTTGGGAACAGGAGGTCTTGTGTAAGTGGATGACATATGCTAAGCCAGTTTATAAAGTATAGCATTTTATCTACTATTTGTAGGAGGAAATTGGCCAAGATCAGCAGAGAGAAAAATATGACAATGTTGGCAAAAACAACACAGTATACCTCAGACACAGCTGCCTCAGGACTCATATCCACAGCCCAAGTCAGGTCCCCAGAAGTTTCAGCTTCGCCTGCTTCAAGGCAATGGCTCCAGCCCCAGACCAACCTTGCCAAGTCTACTGTGAGAAAACAGAACTTAAGTTCCTTTGTCATTTTCATCAGGCCCTCTGAGAAAAATCTCACATTGGTCTGGTTCTCAGCAGAAGGATAATAATTAGTGTAAGGAAGATAAGGAAGAATGGAGAATGACAATAAGCAGAATGAAGTGTGTGTGTGTGTGTGTTGTGTTAGTGTGTGTGAAGTTGTCAAACACACACACACACACACACACACACACACACACACACACACACACACACACGCACACACTCGTTACGAGCAGGTTTTTCCAACCAGCCACCTGATTCCGCCTCCACTGGAGTGCCAATAACACTGAGAGTTTCTGTATATGATACAATCCTGTTGGCCAGTTACTATTATTGTTTATCAGCTAGCTCTGTCTTAATGATTAACCCATTTCTACTTATCTAAGTATTTCCACGTGGTCATCTTATCGGAGAGCGTGGTAGGCTGGCATCTTGCTTTCTCCATGTTCTACATGCTGACTCCTTCTTACTACTTCCTCTTTCCTCCTCCTAGTCTCCTAACCCCACCTATTTTGCTTTCCTATTGGCCACAGTGCTTTATTCATTAACCAGTATGAGAAACATATTTACAGAATAACATCCCATCATCTCCTCTAGCAAAATATACCATACAACAGTTATCAAATAAGAATCACAGTTAACAATATTTAGTTCATTAACATTTTGTAAGACTTAAAGAAAATATATCATCTATCCTATCTTTGTGAGCATAAAGTCCTATATGTAACTTATATTTAATCCTAACTAAGGAAAACTAACCATAACTATCTGTCTTCAACCCCTTCAAAGACCATAGAAGGATAATATACAAACTCTAGAATGACAGAGACAACTCACTGCCTAGTCAGTCATCTGAAGTTCTTCTGTAATGTTCCATCTTCAGCCCATAGGCCATAGTGTGCCTGGCAGACTCTTTCATGAAGCAGGAACCCTGTAGTACTGTCCATCTTGTTTTAGCGTCACTTTCCTGTGGGTCCTGTATGTCCAGTTTATACAGCAAAAAGTCAAACAGTTCAGACAAGAGCAGTATCTTGTCCATATGGCTTGTCTTGCCATATTGAAAGCAAACTTCATAACTAGTTTCTTCAATGTTCATCTTCCTTTCTGACGCAGGTGGTGTTGCCAGGAGCATTTGTGCCTCACTGTCAATAAAAACTCTAAATCATTTTAAATGCCATATTCTGTAGGTCTTTGAAAGGTTTGAAGAATGCCTATCCATCTCAAATACATCTCTATATATCTAGAAAACCTAATTCACCTAATTTTTGACTATTATAGGTAACTATCTATAATCTGCATCAAATTATATATTACATTTTTCAATGAGCTATATAAACATAATACCTAAACAAGAGGAGAAAAATACATATCACAAAATTGACCTTAAATTTGCATCAATAAATGAAAATCCACTCCAAAACAAAGCATTCATATCTATATCCCCCCCACACACATATTTCTTGAAATATTTTTAAAAATCCAGGCCCTGGGAAGTACAGGAACAAGTGTCTCAGACTGAGTCTTCAACAAAATTTCTAATAGGAAGAATGAAGTTGTAAGAAAAATCAACAGACATGCAGACTGATGCCCAGGCACAGCTGCCTTCGTAGGTGCCCATGGTCTTGAGCTCAGAGATGCAAACATGTAGGTTGCTAGAAGCACTTGCAAATGCTCAGAAAATGCAGACACCAACTTGATGATAGTAAAGACTGGTGGTTGAAATGTTCAGAATGGAGCTAGAATATTATGAATTAATCCACTGAGGACTCTATTCAAAGAAAAAAATTATGTTTCTGAATGATGTCTTTAAAGAGAAAATCATATTCTCTTTAGGATTTTGCTTCAAAAATAACCACACAGGATGGGGTAGGTGGGTGGAGGCACAGCAAAAACAGGCCTGGCTGCTGATCTATCTTGTGAATGCTGAGGGATTACAGGGA
This sequence comes from Cricetiscus sungorus, assembly GCA_030556225.1. Classification (NCBI taxonomy): domain Eukaryota; kingdom Metazoa; phylum Chordata; class Mammalia; order Rodentia; family Cricetidae; genus Cricetiscus; species Cricetiscus sungorus. Next base: position 15,762,763 of record JANBXA010000031.1, on the reverse strand, counting down.
GTTCATGATCCAATTCTCCTTTTTTTTTTGCATACGTTTGAATTTTCCAATCATACAACTACAAGCAAAAGCATAGTTCTTTGGAAGACCTTGATCACCCCACATCTTCCTTGTTCCATGGAGTGAGCCCTCACTTAACTTCTCAGACCCTCCGTGTCTTCCTTTGTGAAGGAGAGAGACAGCAGTTAATCATATTGGAGAACACTTAATTTAGCATATAAATCAAGGGTTGCAGACCCATGTGGTACTCTACAGATATCCAGCTTAGTATGCAGGACTTCCACAGAGAACTTCATGAAATGGCCTCAGTCAGTTAAGCAGTCTGTAACTGTAATCAGAGGAGTCCTCTAGCCTGTCCCCACACATAAGAGGGCTTCAGATGACAAACCAAGGATGGAGATTGCTGTGTCAGGGAGCATTTGCAAACATAACCTTTCTAGTGACTACCAAGCTGTCAGTCTTTGTGTCTGGGCATTTGTGCCATTATCTTCCTATCTGCTGCAGTGTGAGTCTTATTTTTAATTAACTTTTGCTTCTCTCTTAATTTGCTTTTTATTACTATGATAAAGACAAAGGCACAAAAAAACTTGGATTAGAAAAGGTTTACTTCATCTTACAGTTTATGGTCCACCATGAAAGCAAGCCAGGGCATGAGCTCAAGGCAGGAAGTGAAGCAGGGGCCATGGAGGAATGTTGCTCACTGATTTGCCCCCATAGCTTGCTTAGCTTGTTTTCTTATAGTACCTAGGATTGGCGCTTTGCAGGGGTGGAATTATTCATTCAGGGCCCTCCACATCAATCAGTAATGGAGAAAATTCCACAGGCTTGCATACAGGTCAATCTATTTTAGACATTTTTTCAGTTGAGGTTCCTTCTTCTCAGAAGACCCCACTTTGTGTCAAGTTGAAAACAAACTGGTATCCATGGTATCTTTCACAGATCTCTTGCCCATTCAGCTCGCCTGTCCTCAAATGGCCTGTCACAGTCTGGGCCAACATTTCTACTTATTTTCTCACAGGGAAACCCAAAGGCCCTTTCAGATGCACTTTGGGTATTTTACTGTAGGCTTCTATTTCATGCAAGTCCCCCCCACCCCCCCCCGCATCCTTAGTCTTGTGTCTTTTCTGAAAGAGTATTTAATTTCTGGTCAGGTTTTCTCACTCTATCACTTTCATCTTGACATCTGTGCTTTCCAAGATTTGGTTGAAAAAAATTGTCTCCCCCTGACTATTCATACTTTATATTGCACATATTATATTTAGTTGATCCAAAGAATCTGCTTGCTGTTTAGTTGTAAGCTTCATGCATGGTAAAGTTTCAAATATATTCATTTGAAATGTTCTTTATTCTTGAGAATTCTGTACTGGTACACAATGAAACATGACTATGTCTACACACAATTTACCTTCTTGAGCTGTCCCTGTAACCCTACACAATGGTCTGGGCCCTCCTACATCAGGAACACTAAAGACAATCCCCCACCAATATGCCCCAGGATAATCTGATCTGGGTGATAACTCAGTTAAAAGATCCTTCTCAATGATCGGGCATCGGTGGCTCATGTCTTTAATCCCAGCACTTAGGATGCAGAGGCAGGCCAATCTCTCTAAGTTTAAGGCCATCCTGGTTTACAGAGTGAGTTCCAGGACAGCCTCCAAAGCTACACAGAGAAACTCTGTCTGGAAAGAAATAAAGAAAAAAAAGAAAGAAAGAAAAATAGAAAGACCCTTCACAGGTGACTCTAGGTGTGTCAAGCTGAAATTTAAAGCTGACTAGAAGACACACTTAACAAATACTCTTCTGCTGTGGTGAAGTGTCCTTTACTTGTTTCTAAGTTAATTTACTGTTATTATTGTTTTGTTTTTATTATTACATTTTTATTTTTTATGAACTTCTTACAAAATATTTTGATCATATTCTTTCCTGTCTCCCAACTCCTGCCAGACCCTCCTCTTTTCTCTTCACCCAACCTTATGCTAGTTCTCTCTCAAAAATTAAATAAATGAAAATAAAACAAAGGGAGCATATACAATACAAAACAAGCCCATGAAGGCAATTTGTATTGCCCAAGTATTTCCAAGCATAAGGCCTGCTCTAGAATGTGGTTGATAAACCCTGTCACTCCACTGAAGAACATCAACTTTCCCTCTCCAGCAGTTGTCCATGCCAAGATTCTGGTTTGAATTTGTACAGGTGTTATACATACTGTCACAGTCACTGTGTGTTCCTATGTGCATAGCCTTGAGTCTGGAAGACTGATCCAGTGCATCCACCACCTCTGCCTCTTAACAACATTTCTGTCTTCTCTTATGCACAGATCCCTGAGCTTTAAGGAAATAGTGCAAGGGTTTGATAAAGACACCCTTTTTAGGGCTGATTGCTTCAAAATCTTAGTCTCTACACACTGTCTAGTTGTAGGTCTTTGAGCTTAATTCCCATTTACTGTAGGAAGCTTCTCTGGTGAGAGTTGAATAATGTTCTGCTCTATTGCTACAGTAGTATGTCCTTTAGCCAAATAATAGTAGTAGATTTTCTCCTAGGTCTATGACCTACATAGTCTCAAATTCTTGGCCAATTTAGTGGTGTGAGGTGTACGTTCCATCTCATGGGATGGGACTTAAATCACTGAAAAGCAGTTGGTTATGCCTGCAAAATGTGTGCTACTTTTGAACTAGTATTTTTTCAGGCAGGTCATTGCAGTAGCTCTCAGTGTTCATAGTTGGGTTAGATTGATGATTGCTTTTTCCCTCTGGTAGTTTGTATGGTACCTTTCAGCATTTTGAATGCTAGTCCATGGGGATGAAGTTTCCACGTGAGCAGCAGCTCAATTTATCATCATCATCATCATCATCATCATCATCATTATTGAATTGCAAATCTTTTTTAGCCTATTAAGATTCAGGTACCCAACTACAAGTTTTTCATAAATGTATTCTCTCATTGTGGCTTGTCTTTTTCACTTTGCCACCAGGATTTCCTGAGGAACAAATATGTTTCATTGTTATAAATTCTGAGTGTTCATCAGTCTTACATGGTACACTTTTGTGTCTTGTAAAAAGATATCTGAATGACAAAAATGTTCTCCACTTTTTTAACATGTTCTTTGGAGACTTTTAATTTATTGCCTTTGATAGTCATTTCATCTATTCTTTGTCATTTGAATTTCCATAAACTTTAGAGCAGTGGTTATCAACCTTACTAATGCTATGACACTGTTCATCATGTGTGGTGACCCCCAGACATAAAATTATTTTGTTAATACTTCATAACTTTAATTTTCTACTGTTATGAATCATAGTGTGAATATGTGATTATCCATGTTGACCCCCATGTTGAGAAACACTGCTTTGGAATCATTGTGTTGCTTGCTTGCTTGTTTTTTTCCTGTGTATGTATGGTGCTGGGGTTTGAACCCAGAATTTTTCACACCTAGGTAAGTACTCTGCTGCCAAGATACATCTCTAGACCTTCATTTTCTTGCTTTCAAAAAGAAATTTTGTAGCACTCTACTGAACTTTTCACTTAACCAAGAGATAATTCACACCTTAGTTTTGAACTGTAGGCTTTATTACTATCCATGTAGAACAAGGCCAACAGATCAATAGCTGAGTGTCATTGAGTAAGCAAAGCACTCTATGCATCTGCCCCAATGGGAGAGGAAACAGCAACGGGATGAGCTTGATCAGGAGCATGACTTATGGGAAAGGCTGTACAAACCAGGTAACCAGGAATGGTTATCTCTAAATGTCTGGTCCCCAATGTGGGATGCTTAAGACAGAAGAATCTTGCTTCAGTGGGTGAAAGCAGTAGGTAAAGAAGTGATGAACAACAGACCAGTCTTTTATGTGAATGGGGCACTTTGGGTAGATTGGTTCCTCTAAGGTTTGTTGGGAAGGCCAATCTCTCCCCAGTCAATGAAACCCCAATACCCAGAACATCAAGAACATAGAAAATAAAAAAAAAACAACACAAAATTTAAAAATGGTAATTATTTCATAGTATGAATGTCGGATTTTTTTTCATTTCCTCCCGTGTTTCAGAATGCCATGCATATTTCACACACAAGGCAGAAGAAGCACCTCTTTTCACATTGTGTTTGTGGTCAGGAAAGGAGAATAAGCAGGAAGAGGGCCACAGTTATGAAACATCAAGGCCACCCCAGTGACCCACTTCTTCCAGCAAAACTACACTTCTTAAAGGTCCCACAACCTTCCCAAACAGCCTACCAGTTAAGGACCAAATGTGAGCACACAAACCTCTATAGGGCATCTCTCATTCAGACAACAACAGGTACACTTTGAGACAGAGCTTGTAAACATCCAGTGTTCACTCTTTTATGGAGAGTGTGTAAAATTAAATATAACCTCTAAGATTTATTTTAGTCTCCCATCCTGCCAACTTGCTGAGTGTGATCATTAATCGGTGCAGCTTTTGTCTCTAATTCAGTTTATGTTTCCTTCTGTCTTTCTGTATGCAGTGTGCTTGCAGTATTTGTTTAATAACATGGATTGCTGATCCTTTTTTTTTTTTTTTTTTTGTCTTATTGGTGCTTAGACTCCCATCCTGCATTGTGACACAATGTCGCTTCTGCTGGATTATGGACACTGTTTTCAGGGTGTTGGCTGTGGCGTTAGAACACTTTTAATATCTCACTTCATTTCAGCAGGCACTTAAGTTTTCTAGTATCAGTATCATTTTTTTTAATGTTTGATTTTAAGCTTTATTAGGAAATAGATAAACGGTAGCCAATTCTTCCCATTAAACACTGTATTTTTAAGGAAGATAAAACCTCAAATACTGTGTGATGCTTTGGGGACATAGACACTGTGATCACCACACACACACACACACACACACACACACACACACACACACACACACACACAGACACACACACAGGCACACACACACAAACATGGAATGTCCAGTAACTGTCAAGAAGATTGACACAGCATTTGGAATTCCTGATTATGTCCTGTTAGGATTGGCTGTTTAAGTTGATGTCCGGAAGTATGCAGTGCCCCTTCAGACTAGTGAGGCTGCTGAACACACTGTGATCATCCCATTTTGCACTATTCTATTCAGTTAAATGTATCCTCTGAGTTTCTTTTTGCATTTCTATTTTTATGAAATTTATTTTCATTAATTCTCATTATATAAATTAAAATCCTCTAGTAGAATAAGGGAGAGTCTGAAAAAAATTAAAAGGCCATTATATTTTAGTGTTCTTGTTTATACATCAATAACATGCATCTATCAATTTGATAGCATTGGGGAAAAACACAGAAAACAGGTTTGATTTACTTTTTAATTTGATTGTGAACTTATAGGTCACTAGGCATTTAAGAAGCTATTCTCTGGTTTTGATATATTTCCTCAAAATGACAATGGTGATGATAATAATAGTGGTGATGGTAGTGATGATAATGATGATGGTGATGGTGCTATAATGGTGATGGTGATATTGATAATGATGATAGTGATGATAGTAATGGTGATGATGGTGATGATGATGATGAATGGTGATGGTGAAGGTAATGATAATGGTGATGATGTTGATGGTGAGGATGATGTCAGTAATGATGATGATGGTGATGGTAATGATAGTGGTGATGGTGAGAATGATTTGTAATGCTGAAGATGAAATTCAGGGTCTTACTTATATGAAACAAGCAATCTACAACTGATCTGTGTCCTCAGCCTTTCTGTATCTTTTTTGTATTTTGAAATAGAAATAGAATTTTACTTAGTTATCCAGGATCACCTTGAATTTGTGTTGTAGCTCACTAAGGAATTATGCTTCAGCCTTCTGTAGATGGGAATGGCAGGGTCCTGCTCTACTATGATTGTCTTTGAATGATATTTTGGGGGAGTAGAAGTTAATATTATCAGTGATAGGAAAATCTCTGGTCTTGCTGCAATGACTGAAAAGGAAGTAAAGATTACTCTGAGTGCTGGCTGGTAGGGATTGTGAGGCTCAAACATAGGGTTGGGGGGATAATGTGGTATACAAATGGAATCTGTAAGTATATTCATTAATGCCAAAAACACAGACACATAGGTGTTCAGTAACTTCATTCCCAGGAAGACACTCAATGGGAATGTGTGTTGAAATGCCCTCAAGCCATGTACATGAGATTTGTGGCAGCCCTGTTCACAGCCCCACACAGCTGATAGCTTAGTGGTTCATCAACTGAGGGAGATACAGAAACCATAACAGACTCTTGTAGTGAAATTTAGTTCAGGAAGAGTAGTCCAAGTTAAACAGTAAAGTTCAGGGTTATTCTCAGAAGCACAGGAATGAAAAGAACCATCCCAATATACAAGGGAGAAAAACAAGGGGGAAAATCAGAACCAGGATAATCAGTGTCTAGAGTCATACCAATGGTCACTGTGGTGGCTGGAATCAGGTGCAACATTGAAATCTCTGGGCTTGAGTTGGTACCTGAGAACTTGGTCATCATATGGTTCTGAGCATCATGGGGCTCTGAACATTGCAATATGAATGTCAACAGATGGGACAGTGCCTGGTATACACCTGATCACCCTCAACAGAACTACATCTGGGTAGATAATGCTCATGCAGGTGGCTAAATCAAGGAAAAGTCCAGCTAGCTTAATCCAATCAAGATTTTGGTTGTTGGTTAATGCCAGGGCCTTGGAAGACAGCTTAATTGGTAAATCAGCTACCTTGCAAGCATGAGCACTACAGTTTGGGATCTCCATAACACACATAAAGATGGATGCAGTGTGGTAAGTATGGTAGTGTACATCTGTAATTCCATTCCTACAATAATATGAGAAATAGAGACAAGAGAATTCTTGAAAGCTCATGGGTCACCCAGCCTAGACAAAAAGAGACTCTTTCTCAATCAAGATGGAAAGTGAGTACTGAGACCTGAGATAGTTCTCTGACATCCATATGCATGCTATGGCATACTTGTGTTCTCTCTCTCTCTCTCTCTCTCTCTCTCTCTCTCTCTCTCTCTCTCTCTCCCTCTCTGTCATGCACACACACACACACACACACACACACACACACACACACACACTTTCACACCAACTAGGATTAAACATTATAAACTGTCAAAGAATTAGGATTCCAGGATGCCAGTTCAGTGGTGAGGACATTGTCACTATGTCTTGGCTTCACTGTATGGAACAGGATAGTGAATATGGCCTCGTTGGGCTTTTTGGGATGTTAGTCTAGTGTCTATAGTTTCAAGCCAATCAAATTATGTAAAGGGGGCTGAGGATGTGTCTTATCTCACTTGGTGTACTGCTTGCCTAATATGCATGGAGGATTTGGCATTCATAAACAAGGTATGGTGGTACACACCTGTAATCCCAGCACTCAGTAAGTGAAGGTAGGCAGATCAAGAGTTCAAGATCACCTTGGGATACATAGGGAGTGGCTGCAACTGCAAAATGTTAACTCAGGAATCCTGACCCCAGGTCCATGGGCTACCCTGCCCAAGGAAGCAGAACTTCTCACACTACAATCCTGAGTATAAGTAGCTCCCCTTCTCTTCCACAAGGTCTCAGAAAGAGCACCACTGGTGTCTTGCTTAGAGATCTCCCATCATCCACAAGGTCTCTGGAAGAGTATTGCTGGTGTCCTGTGGAGAGGCTCCTGTTATTAGGGACTCCATTTTGGTTTCAATACAATGGAGAAGTAATGGTCAGTCTCAACTGTGGCCTTGATGGGATGTAGAATGACCATGGAAGCAAATCTCTGTGATTGTTTATGAGGAGCTATATAGATTTGGTTGACTGAGATGGAAGTACCTATCTCAAATATAGGTGGTAACATTCAGAAGGTGAGAGTCCCAGACTAGATAGAAACAAGAAAGCCAACCGAACACCAACATTCATTGCTCTCTGCCTTCTGACTGGGGACACCATGTGACCAGTGTTCTCATGCTCCTGCCACCATGTTGTCTTTGCCATGATGGATTCTATCCCCTGAAACTCTAAGCCTGAATAAGCCTTCCATTTTTAAAGTGGATTTTGTCAGGAATTTTGTTTGAGCAAGGAGAATCATAACAGATAGAGTTCTCATGTGCTTGGAAGAGCAACCTAAGCCAGTCCAAGGCTGGGCAGAGACTAGCAGGCCTGGTAGGCTAATAAGGGGAAGTCCTTGTCTGTGTGACCACCTGTGTGCTCTGTCTGTCTACTCTCCACTATGCTCTTCTCTGAATGAGGCCTGGACAGTCTGGCCTCTGCCCTTATTTCCTGTACTGTATCTGCCATCACTCATTTGCAGAGAGGGCTGGAACTTTCAGAGACATCTCCCTAAAGCCTAACCGAGAAGAAGAAATATTAGATAGCCAAGAGGCAATTAAGTATGTGACAACTTCATTGATTCGTACTTTAAGCTTTTGATTCACCTACACCTCAATTTGAATTTCTTCCCATAAGCACAATGCAAAGCAATGGTTAGAGAGCTCCAGGAACCAGAGCTGGAAATGACAGCAAATAGCTGCAAAAGCAACCTGCATGTATCCTGTCCAGTTTTTCTCCACAGTGGCCTGAAGTCATTAAACATGCTCTTATGAATATAGCTTAATATTGATCAACAGTGGGGTTAAGGGGGGATGTTGAACCTTGAGGGACTGAGAACTGTAAGATGAACTCAATGATTTTCTTCCTGGTGGATCATTAAAGAGATCTCTGTCATCATGCAATTTTCCAGACAGTTGGATCAATGATGTCAACTCTGACCTCAGGGTCTGAGTGATGACTCAGGTTTGAGAGTTCTGTATTAATGGATAGAGGAGACAGTCACATCCTCTCTAATGGATGGTATAGAAGCACCCAACGTGACCCACAGGAAATTACTCACTAGACTGTTCCCAAAGACAAAGGCAATCGCCCATCTTCTCCTCCTGGGATCTCACTTATTTTAACTGCCACTGCACATCAAAAATGTATTTTCTGCAGTGAAAGGCAGCACGCTGAGGTCATCTGAGCTGCATTTCTGTCTGAGGTGTTGTCAGTGATGGAGAATTCCAGCAAGCTACAGAGATGTCTGTGATGTCTGTGTATCTCAAGAAACTATGCAAGAAGCCCAGTCAGACAGCATCTTCTCCTCTCTCACAGGCATGCTGGAGGCTTGGAGTCCCAGTGTATTCTTACCTCAGCATCTCACACAATACCCTTCCCCCAAGAGACTGCTGAACAGTTGACAAAATGTCTCCTACTCTTAAAAAGTCATTCTCAATGACCCTTGGTGTCTTACTCTTGGTGTGTCCTGCACCTACCCATGCTTATCTTCCACTCTGGAAAATCCCTGCCTATTCTCAGCATAGTAAATGTCAACCCAAGTGCATGTTGAAGCCCTCCTTCCTGAAAACAAAGTCCCTAGTGTGATGATAGGTACATGCAGGCCATACCACACCATTACAATTTATCAGCTCCAGTTGTAAACCCCGTGGTGTTCCAAGGCTGCTTGTGATTCTCCTAGGAAGACTTGAATCAGAGTTTGTGGTGCTGTCCTTCATCACTTGAGTTGAGGTCCCTACAGCCTCATATTCTCTGTTCCTTGTTTACATAGACAGTGTTTTCCATCTGGGATGGGCAATTCCTGTCACCAACCTCCCAGATATGCATTTGATCTTTCCCAATCCAGCTGGGGACCCCAACTATGTAAACCCACCAGCTAGTGGTCATGGGGTCAAATTGTGCAGCATGCCATTCAAATGGTCAGGCAAACTCCCGTTGTCTGTTTTTTCTGGAATGTTAAAGTATGCCTTTGCCCTGATCCCTTTGCAGTGAACAGAACAAGTTAGGCAGAGCGATAAAAAAAGATCAGCTAGAGAGAGACCTAGTGTCTTGCTTGTTTTGGGGTAAACCTAGCTCCAGCATAGTCAGTACAGTGTTAAAGGGTTAACCTATCACACAGCAAGTTTCCTTGACTCTTGCTGTTGTTCTCTGCTCCTTCCCTGATGGAGGACTGGATGCTGTGGGTGTTGCTTCCTCATGGGCTAAGGAGATTCTCCTGGCCCAGCATTGGCTTAGGTGGAGGTTCTTAACCTGTTTACACCATGGTGGCCTCAGTTTTTGATACCCAGATTATGGAGTTATAAAAATTCCACCCAGATTAATGATGATTCAGCCCTTTCCAGGCTCCTTCCTTGGTCAATCTGTGTAGGATGTTGTGGACTCAATCTTGGCAAGAAACATGCCGAATCCATGCATTAAGACCCTGACACTCTCTTAGTATCTGAACACTCTGAGCCAGTCCTCCATCCTCCACCAGCCCCAAGAAGTATCTGCTCACCCTGGTCTGCCATAAGCAACAGACCCATAGTGTTGGCTTAGCACAAATTGCTTCCCCTCTCAGTAATCTCCAATATGCTGAGACCCTCACTTCTGCACCTTAGCTACAAGTCTCTTGCTCATACCACTTGCTGTTCCATTTCTGTCCCTCTCTGCAATATTCCATCGCAGTAATTCCTCTTCTCACCATTACAGTGGCCTGAACACTTTTCTTGGCTCTACTTTCACAGTCAGTTACCACCTTTTCCTTTAACTAAGTGTCCTTGACCTTGACCTGACACAGAGAAGAGATCCTGATTTATTTACACTGTGCCCATTGAGGTATGCCTCTGACCCGCTTGAGCTGCCAGTCTGGGTATCCACTCTGCAACCAGGGATTTCTTCTCTCCATGACCTTCATGTTGTATTGTGATGGCTGGTGAACTAATCTCCCTCACATCTGAGGTAGCATGATGAGCTCTGCATCTCAGTTATTGCTCATGCCACTTGGTATGATGGCTACTCTTGGTTGCCAACTTCACTTGGTTGGAAAAAAGGAACCTTAATTAAGGAATTTCCTCTATCTTAATTGGCCTGTTATGTAACTGGCCTGGAAGGCATCTTCATGTCTTCCACCCAGGATATCCAGTCTGCCAGGGCCAAATGCCATGGAGTCAAATCTCAGATAATATCTCTGCTGAGTCCTTGCCCTTACTGAGAAGACCTTTCTTGTGTCCCCTACTTTTGCCTGTTACCGGCCCATCCACTTCCCATTGAAGGTCTCCTTGAGTCCTGTCACATAGTCATCTCTCCCATAAAACTATCACTGACTAGGCAGTGGCCCTGTGTCATGTTATCAACCTCGCTCTCCCTCCACTGTCCCTGATGAAAGAAAATATAGAGATGGGTTCAGCTAACGTCTACTGGCTTGACCAGAGTTTCCACTAGAAATCTGGTTTCTTGACTAATGAAACTTCTTTTCTGAAAAATATCCCTGAAGAAGAGCTGCTCATCACAGTGATAGGCAGTTATAGGCAACTCTATGGATATTTGCTGCATTTAATGGAATTGAATTTCCTTAAAAGCTGAACATTTCCTCCATCAAATATCCAATATGTCTTGACCATGAGCAATAGATAATTGAGTAACCCATCACTCATTATTTGTGGCCAAAGATAGACAGTTTGTTAAGGAACAAAGGCACGCTGGGAGGGGATCTCCTGAAAGATGCTTTGAAGAGCTCATTAGCTCCCTCCCTTGGAAAGAGTATTGCTCGATAGCAAATGAAGGGAGCTGGATTCAGCTGCCCTCACAGAGGATTTACTGTGGTGCTTTGAATTGTTTGTGAGAGCACACTTGTTATTCCCTTCTCCTTAGGGGAGAACATGGTTCTCAGAAATAGACATCCATCTGCCTCAGAGTATAAACTCTGAGGTCAAGGTAGGTTTGGCATCAAGGTGCTGGCTTTGGTTCTATTTAATATGTTCCCACTTGGGAGAGAAAACATGAAGGCATTAAGAAACCCTGGGTGCTGGTAGTAAACTGGGTGTCACCTTCCTGAACATATTCTCACACTCATCCTTTGTGTTTTTAATTAGATGTAGGTTAGGTGTGTGTGTGTGTGTGTGTGTGTGTGTGTGTTTGTGTGTGTGTGTGTGTGTGTGTGTGTGTGTGTAGATGTGTTCATTGAGTGCAGTAATCTGGAGAGGCCAGAAGAAGACACCAGATCGCATGGATCTGGAGTTCCAAGTGGTTGTGAGATGACACCCAATGTGGGTGCTGTGAGCCAAACTCATATCTTCTGGAAGTTCAGTCAGTATTCTTAATCACTAAGCTATCTTTCTAGCCCATCCTCTTGCTTTAAAGTCAAGTTGGAAAATGCCCTGTGGGTCTAGGTGGGTTCAGATATGCTAAGTGTTATATATGTGTCCCATGCAGTGGGGTTGATACATAAAATGTGGGATACCCATGAAACATTAATTTTGAAGATGCAATAAGTAAATGTTTAGTGTCAGGATGCCATGGACTCTGCAATTTAGGCTTTAGTCCTTCCTAACTTAGAAGGTAGGATACTTCAGCAAGTAAGGCTCAGTTGGTGCCAAGCTACAGAATATCTGAGACATATTCAATGATTGGTTGAAACTATCAACTGTCTGTATAATGAGAGCCTCTCTGGGCCTACTAAGGATAGTGCTAAAGGGACACTTCAGAGACCTTTCTAAAGCCCACTTTCAGATATCCATCCAATTGTTCACCTGCTTTTCCCTCCTTCTATCTAATTATCCATTCATCAATAACAGATAAGATCTCAGTGAGGTACACTCCTGTAGGTGTTGGTCACAATACAACACATATTTGGCAGGTTACTTCTATGCCATGTAAAAAATTAATGACCACTCTACCAATAATGATGATGGAAGGTGATGGAAGTAAAGACCTGGTTTGGCAGGATTAAAGATAGGCATTAAGATTGACCTATGAAAGAAGCCAGTTGGCAGAAAAGACTGGAAGCCCTTTCTCACCTGGGCTCCATGCTACAAATAGAGCATGCCAGGATAAGCCCTTCATAGACAGTTGCTATGAAAATGACTTATAAGGGTCATGTGGTCCATGGTCCAGCACTTCTGAGCAGATGTCTATTTCCAGTACTAGTTCACTCCCATTCTTAAGAATACTTTCTTTCCTTAATAAACTATCCTTGCTTTCATTACCTTAAACGTTTGCCCTGGTACAATTCTTTGTCCTAGGGGAGGAGAACGCAGAAACTTCAGATGATGTCCCCAATACTCAGATCTGTATCTAAATCAGTAGTCCTGGCAGATGCATTTATAGATTGACAAGCTCCTTTTTGCTGTCCCTTTTCTTTTCAATACATTGGAAGCATCTGTTGTCCCACCTACTGGGTAGATGTCTGCCAGGTCTAGATACCAGGACATGTGGCACTGGATAGAGCACAGGGTACATGGTGATATGAGTATAATGGGGACAGGATACTGGAGCTGGGACATAGGCCTCCAGGGAAAATGAACCCTACAGAGCAGACTGTCCCCAGAAGGCTACTGTGGGACTATATTCTTAGCCAGCTCTCTACTGGCCCCAGCTTGCTCCCTTCAAGTTACCTCAAGAGCAGCCCTGTTCTGAAACAAATGGCTGCAAGGAAGCATGCTTAGCTCTGCTTCCCTTAACCAACCTGAGATGAGTTTTTATAGCTGTGCTTTTCAAAGTTTCTGCTTCATCTCCGTTTCATTACCCATGGAATTCAGAAAGTAAGAAAGGAGATGGACTTTTCTGTAAATCTACAAGAAAGCTGAACTGAAGAAAGTAAAGGATCTGCACAAGGGCCAGCTCACAGGTCACCCACAGTCAGACATGAATCTGATCCCTGGTCACAGGATAAAGTTTCTCTCCCTCTTAGGCAAAGACTAAGCTGTGCTGGTGTGACAGCTGAGTGTTCTCCCAGTATCCTCCACGGTGACCCTAAGCTTAATGCACAAATCCCATTTAATGTGCAGCCTGCGTCTGCTACAGAAAATGGTTTCCTACCCGTCACCCAGCCCCAGGTGGCTATGGACCGGACAATGGATGGAGCATTTGGAGCTCTTGGTGAAAGGACTCATTGAATTACAGGGCTTTATTCTCCTAATGTATTGGAGACATAAATTGTCCTTATCTCAAACCATTCACCATGAGATTAAAAAGGAAATCTGCATTTCTTTGTGGGATGAAGAATACCAGGCCAGAGGTTGGTTTGGACACAATAGGGAATGGAGACAACAAAGAAATCCAAACCAGAGCCCACAGCTCATCCCTGTCTATCACTGTGCTGTCCACCTCTATGTAATGGGGATGTAAGGAGGATAAGGGGGCTTTTTGGACCACCACTCCCTGATGCCATCTGGACCTATGGATTCACAGTGCTAGGTAACTGAGTCCAACTAAAAAAGATATCATGATGCAGATGATTCAGGCCTGGGGATGATCCCACCCCATCGCTGCCCCACCTGGGGACCTGGGATTAGAGTTTTCAGCTCTCTGCACCTCATTTTTCCCCCTAAATGTGTGCTTTTCAACAAAAGACCATCAGGCCATCTGTGGCCATTTAAATTCCAACTCAATGTGGTTAAAATGAAATAGAGAGTGAGGCTCAGTTGGTAGAGTGCTTGCCTAGGCACACAGAACACCTTGAATTTAATTTTCAGTAAGGCATAAACTAGGTATGGTGGTTTATGTACATCTGTAATGCAAGTCTTCAGAAGGCATTAATGGGGCTAAAAGTGATCCTAGGTCTCATAAGGAGTTCAGGGTCAACACAAGTCATCTGCGAATCTATCTCAAAAAAGGAAAGAGAATTGGAGAGAAGAGGGAGGGAAAAGGAATCCCCCCCATTTCACCAGCTACCTTAAGTATTCAGTAGCCCCTAAGGTCTAATGAAAAATACCAGGCTGAGATGAAACTTGAAATGCACCCCTCTGGTTTGAGCACTATTTTGAGCAGATCAGTGTAAGAATATAACTTCAGAATGCAGCTTTTACTGGGGACACAATAGTTTCAATAGCCTTCCTCCTCTGACAGACACCCTACTGAGACAATGTCTGTGTGTCTTCAGCCAGCAGACATCCCAGTGTCAGGATTTCACACCCAAGAACTGAATTAACATCTAAGTGGATGTCTGCTATTGGCAGGACACAGCCCTTCTCCCCATCCCTTTCTCTGCTTCCAGCCCCGAAGCCAGACAGCCTGACTGTAGGCTCTCCCTGAGAGCCTCCCCAGCCTCAAAGGGTCTAAGAGGCTCTCACATCCTCTATGGAGGCTCTAATCTCTTCAGAGACTCCAGTGTGATATCTGTCTCTGGTGCTAGCATCTAAACTCTCCTCAGAGTCGCTGCCATACTGTTGCTCCTCTGCCTGTCTGTCCAAGGTGTTAATGACTCTTCTAATAAATGACTCTCTCCCAGTAACTGGTCTCATTGTCCTCTTGAATCTGCCCACCCCAATTGAAAACTGACCAATCAACTGGAGGCACTGCCTAGCAGGGAGAGTCTCTAATAGCAAAGAGAAATAAACTTTTTGTAAAAGGAATCCCTGCCTACAGTGGTACTCTTTGTCCATCAGGGTGTCCCCTCTCTGCTCCAGGAGGTGAGGCTGATTCACTAATCTGTGGGAAGGCACCCACATCAATCACAAAGTAAACCCCACCTTGTCTGCCTACTGGTCCCATCCCCACCACTTCCCTGACACCATTCCTCTCCCTGTTTTAGCAGGAGGAGATGTCAGAGCATGAGCCCCGAGCTGCCATATGAATGTTCACGTGTCTTTATGGTTCTTCATTGGTTATTCTGCCTTTCTTTAAGGGATTCATCAACAGAGAGCTGCAAAGCAGTGAGGGGTTTATTCTTCCTGTGACTATAGAGAAGCCTTATGGAAAAAGTCCAGGCTCAGAGCTATAGAGAAGGCAAGGAATACTGCAGTCAGGTGGTCATGAGGTAAGGGCTACATCGTGAGGAGAATGTTTTGACTATCAGTTCTGTGAATGTTTCAAGACCAAATCAAAGGGCTCTTGTATAGGCAGAAGCACAGTCAGAAAGCCTGGATGGAGTGTGGGAAGATGTGAGGAAGAGCATTATAGAGCATCATAGATCAACATGCTTCCTTGAGAGGACACAGTTCTCAGTAGGGTTCTGTGCTGGGTTAGATGAAGGTGACCAAGGTTCCAGGTTCTGGAGGAAGTGAGTTTGAAGGAAATGAGGATCAACCATAATTCTCACCCAGTTCAAGCGAAAAGGGGGTTTCTTTTTGCAATGAGCTATTACTGGAACATAAGTGAAGAGGGCGTGTCTTAAACTTTGCTCTTTACTGTGAGCTCAGTAAGATAGATGAGGATGACACAAGGTATGGACTAGAACAATCATGTGCCTCAAAGGGGGCCCTACAAGGAACATACCTGATTTTGTGCTTTCATTGCAAAACCAAGTAAGAACAAAGTAGTGATGACACAGAATTCATATCCAGTTTTGAAATTAAAGACACAAACACACATGGAAGCCACAGTCAGGGCCACTTCCCTAAAATCTCCCTTCCCATAGTAATCAGAGATGGCTATTTAGCTGCCTGTGACTGAGCTCAGACACTGGGCAGCATAGACTCAACCCTCTGCCAACTGAAATGTATCTGTGTCAAGGACCAGAACGGGGATGTCTGGGTGGGAAGCTTTCCTAGACAGATATCTCCTTTCCTTTGTTCAGAGTTACTACCTCACTTGCTCCTGCTTAGACCTTTATGTCCTGTCTGACTCAAGCAAGTGTCTCAATAATTGTAGGCTTTGTCAGCACCTCCTTGGGTCTTTTATCTCTACTCTCCTTGGGCCCCCAAACCAGCACCAAAGATACCATTTGTCCAAATCACATAGGATGATGGCATTTGGAATACATCCACCCAGCAGACGCTTCCCTCGGCTGGTATCTACAGACAATGACAGTAATCTCTTCTTTTTGTGTTTGTGGTGAGAAAACAGCAGGACAGTCCCCCTCTCTGAGCAGGTGCCCATTGAGAGAACTATACTGTCTTCTGGGTTCGCCAGCTGCAGCCAGCAATAGAGCTGCTTCCCTTTGTGGCATGGATTCTAAAACCTTGCTCCAGGTTTGATCTGTTGCAAACCAGCTCTCCAGGGTCAGTTTTTCTTATCTTTCTCTTATCTGGAATACCCCTCCACACACATACACTTTGTGTGTATAACTGGACCTATCCCTCTGTTTTCAAAAGGTTAGTTACCAATGACCATTGGTCTGTCCCATAGCCTCCTCTCTCTAGTCTCAGCAGGGCAAACTCTCATCCCCTGGCTGGAGCCAGTGTGACCAACTGTGTCCTCTAGGGTCTTGCAATCCTATCAGTTCCACACAGCACAGAGGCTATCCTGAAGAAGTTCTGAGAGACCCCAACACATTTCCACCTGCCCCCAACCATGCCCCTAAAGATGATTCAGACATCCACCAAGTAACAGCATCAACAAACATCAGAATGCCTCTTGTCCTACCTCCCTTTAGTTATTCTTCCTAATTAATCCATTCTGGCTGCCACAGCAAAAGTCAATAAACAGAAGCACGTGAGCCTCAAAAATGACTTATTTGGATGCTAGTGGCTGGGCATGTGAGATTAAATTGCTAGCAGATTTAGGCTAGTGAGGGCTGTTTCCTGTTTCAAAGACATATTGTCACTGTTTTCTGGTATTGTGGAAGGAGCATACAGCTCTTTGGACTGTGTTTATAAGGGCACAAGTTGCATTCATGTAGGCTTCACCCTTGGGATTTAATTCCTTACATCCGCACACTACCACCTTGGTAGTGAGACAAGTCAGAGGGAGACTCAGTCCTCCATATCATATCCCCATGCATTTGTTCTATTTCCTGGATGCTTTTTTCCTCTCTTCCTCTGAACACTTCATCCCATCCCATATCCCCACTCTTACTCTTCACATCTCCTCCAGGCATTGTGAACTTGGCCTCAATTCACACTAGCACTACCATCTCCCAGCTTTATAGTGTCATATACAATCTGTCCCACTTCCATTATTCTTTCTACTACTGGTTTTCTTTAACATCTCAAGTATTCTTCCCTCCTTAGGGTATCTCCCCAGGCCTGTAGAGTCTCCAGGCCCTCTCTCTCTACATCTCTGGACCTATGGGCAGCCTTCTATCTTAGCCAATAATCACATGTACAAAGGAGTTCCCTCAGCCACCCATCTTTGTGTTGATGTCTCAGCATACTGGGCAGGTGCCATGAGTCATCAGCAGCTTCCAGAAGGATTCACTTGGAAAGATTAGTAAAGCTTCCCTCCTGGACTTAGGTCTGAGCACATCTAGCATCTTCTCAACCTGGTTAAGAGGAGAGGAGAGCTCAGGATGTGGGCAGCATCCTGAGAGTTTTGTCCTCATAGGATTTAGACCTCCCAGCCATACCTGAATCTTCTCTGTGCTGCCTTATGCCAAGGTAATTGAGCAGGCAGGCAGCCTGTGGTGGGGCCTGAGTGGAAGGCTAAAAGCTGGTATTCTTGGTCTTGGTACCTCCCCAGGGACTGCCCCTCTGCCCTGTCTGCACAGAATTTACTCCCACCCCTTCCACTGAGCTGCACAAGCCGCTGCCTCTGGGGATAGCTGGTGGGAATGTCTGGGAGCACCTGTTCTCCAGGGCTTCCGGATGCCGTGTTGTAGGCAGATGTCAGACAGTTGTGATCCATTTCTAGCTCTCTCATTGTTACTCTAATTTCATCTCAGAAAATGACTGATGGAGAGCAAGATGCTGAGCAGACTATTTCACAGCTAATTCTTCAAAACAGAAGCAACCAGCTGAGCAAGTGTGGTAAATGCTGCTTTCTCTCTCAAGTTGTCTTTTATGCTGGGGAGGCCTGGCAATGACCACTCTTGGGATCTTGACATGCTGATAATTGTAAGCATGGAGCCAGGGATGCTATGGATGAGAAGAGCTAGCTTTGCAAAACGCACAAAAGGCCAGGAACAGGGAAGGATATGGAGAGCCTATTACAGACCAAGGTGACCTCAAACTGCTGCCACTTTAAGTACATCAGAGACCTTACCAAGTACCTTTGCTGGGTTGACATTGATGCAGTTCTACTGACCAGAGCTAAAAGCAAGAGGCACTTTCTGGAGGGCTTGCTAACCTCCCTGGGCTCTCCTGGGTAAGAGGAACTTGCTGTATGACATACCACCAAAATTGTTAGGGGGATAGAGGAACAGACAAGGAAGTGAAGGAAAGACCTCTGCCTAAACTCCTTCCAGCCTCAGTACTGTCATCTGCAAGTGAAGCTATGTCTACCTACTCTGCACAGTTGCTTGTTTTGATTTTGATAGACTTTGACTCACATAATATATAACATTTTCTATCTGCGCTTGACATAATGTTTGGGGAATTCATTTATGTGACTGCATGTTGATAATATATCTTTTTATAAATCATTATGGAATGTTTCACCGTATTCTGATATTACTCCAATCTTAATAGTCATTGGGGCTGTCTACAGTTTACAACTGCCATCTATACTATGTGATTATTCTACAGACATCTTGGTAAATTTATGCATGTTGTCTTGTTGAGTTCACATCTAAGAGTGAACTTGCTGGATTCTGCCTTCTGTGTGTATATGTCTCTCCTAAATGCTGTCCAACAGTTTTGCAAACTAGCTGTAAAAACTCCTCTCTTGCCAGCAGAATTTGAGTGTTCCAATCACTCCATATCTCTGCCAACACTTGGTGTTGTCAAATCTTTAACTTCATCCTTCTGGGAGACATATACTAGTTAAGGATGGGGGTACACACTGTTTTATGGATTCTTGGTGGGTAGAATACCTATGTGGAAATGTCTATTCAGATTTCACGTCATGTGTTTTTATTTTCTCATTGCTTTGGAAACCTTTGTTATTTGTGTATGATAAATATGCCTTTTTGTCAATGCTCTGTAAAGGTCCCTGGTGTTTTGATAAGCTCAAGTCTGAATGTAAATAACAGTGTGGTGGTCTGTGTGGTGACTGCAACCACAGGCTGCTGAGACACTCTCCTCAACTGTCTCTCTTTCATATTGAGATTTATGTCTTTGAAAATGAATTTGGCATGTGATGTGGAAATGACAAGATTTATCCTTGTCCATCAGCAGCTCCAATTGACTCAGCCATTTACCGAGAAGACATCATTTCCCGCTGCCTGGGACACCATGGCCATCAGTCATCCACCTGTGGTCTACTCTACTCTCATCCACAGTGTCCTTGCTTGTCCTTGTGTCACAATGCCTCTTAACTACAGTATCTTTGCAGTTAATCTTGATTTCTGGCAAAGCAATCCCCCAGACTGCTCTCTTCTTTGACCTTTACCCTTTGCAGAACTGTAGAAATCCTAGAATCAGTTTGTAAGTTTTAAAATAGACTGTCTTGCATTTTTCTCAGGACTGCACTAAATCTATGGCTCTACTTGGAAAAAAACTGATATTTGACTATTATGTACTTAAATCTTTTTCTTTTTGTCGAAGTCTCTGAACAGTATTTTTGTTGTTTTCTATGAAGAATGTCTGCATATTTTGCTGCCCATAGGAATTCAGTTGTCCTTTCAATAATGGTTAATAGTATCCTTTGATTTTTTTATGTTTTTAAAGTTGCTTGTAGCAGATAGAACCAACATTGAGCTTCTCATTTGACCCTGTCTCTAATGACTGTGTTAACTGGCGATCTCGGCTCATTTGTATAGCTTTGCCCTTTCTAAAAGCATGTGATGACTTCAAGGAATGGCATTTGAATTTTTTTTCAGTTGTATAGCCATAATTTATTTTTCATGCCTTATCACACTGTTTAGAACACTCTGAGTAGAAATATGGCTTATTTGTCTGGGTCCTAACATTGAATACTATGTTGTTCTATACCTAACCACAACATTCACTGTGGCCATTACATAGCTTTTCCTATTAGAATCAGTAAGCTTTAGCTACATGAAACCCCATAAATATTTTTAATGACAATGAAACATTGGAAATTGTCAAATTTGTCAAATGTTTCTCTTGAGATGGCCATTTGATTCCCTGGAGGAGCTGCCCTTTGCATCTTTCATGCTTCAAATTCTACTTTGCCTCATTTGTGATGAAGTTACATCACTCTGTGATCAAGGACAGTATTACCTTTCTTACTGTTGACTTGGCATAATACTTTCATTTTCTCACTTTAGGCACTGACCTTCTTGAATTTCTGATATCACACTTATAAGAAATAAATGGCTGTATTTTCTTTTGATGTGAAAATCTTTGTATTTTAATTAATGCATTTGTTACATGGCTGTGTAATATGACCATGATTTTAAAGTATTTATGTTTATATGTATTTATTTATTTATTTGTACATGTATATATCAGTGTGGGTGGGCGGTGATTGTGCATGTGATTAAAATGAACATAGAGGCTGGAAGAAGATGTTGAATATCCTGAAACTGGAGTAACAGTTGTGAACCACTCAATGTGGGTGTGTGGAACTGAATCCAGGTCCTTTGAAAGAGTACTTAACTGTATAGTCAACTCACCAGCCTTTGAATATTGTTATTTTAAACTTTGGATTCCCTCTTGATATTTCTATTACCTCAAAGTGATGTGATTCTGTTTTCCTCTCCTCTTAACTGTTTTTTTAAAATCTATATTCCAATCCCCCCACCTCATTTTGTATATGTGGGTGTTTTGACTGCATGTATAGAGCTATCATGTGCATTTTTGGTGCTTCCAAAGGCCAGACAATGGCATCATGTCCCCTGTAACTGTTATAGATGATTGTGAGCCACTATGTGGGTGCTGGGACTTGAGACTTGGACATGAATTCTCTGGAAGAGCAACTAATGATCTTAACAATTGAGCCATTTCTCCAGATCTATTCCAATATTTTTATAATTCTTCTCTACCTCATAATTTACTTAGCTACACAGTTAATAGTTAACCCATATTATTACATGTGTCCTTCAGCTTTCAACATCTAGAATAGTTATTCATTGCTTCATTTTGTTATTTGGCAGTGTGTGTGTGTGTGTGTGTGTGTGTGTGTGTGTGTGTGTGTGCGCGTATACATATTGCATTATGATTACTTTCCTACCTTAATCTTCCTCATCTCTGTTAATAATTACCCAAAATATCATTATCTTTCTCTCTCAGATTCATGACTTTTGTGGTCCATTTAGTTTAAGAAGAACCAACTACATGGCCATTGAATTGAGAATGTCTATCTAGAGGAGACTATCAGGATGATTGTAGGTATAAAGCTAAAGTGAATGACCCTGCCATTCTGCAGGCCTTCTATCTACCAGATGTTACATTGTCCCCTCTTCTGTAATGTTTCTGAAACTTAAAGAGGAAGATATAAATTCCTTATTGAAAGTGGAACATTCATTTGTCACTTAGTCTTAGCACCTTGTACAACCACACTTCTCCACATTCACTTCAGAGAAGAATTTTTCTTTTCAAGGATTATGTCTCTAAGTGTAGACATAAACACTTCAGAAAGTAGTTCGATTCCATGTAAACTTAGCCAAACAACAGTGTTCAGCTCCTCCCCAGAACCTTTGATTTTCCTTGGCATAGCTTTCTGGCAAGTTTTGCAGGACCAGGCATGAACTCCTCCCAGTGGAACAGGTCTTAAATCTAAGTTGAGAACAATGGGTTGCCACTATAACATTACTGCCATTATTGCATTCATGGGCACTAATTTCCTGGCAGATTGCCCTTGTAGTTTGTAGGGATTGCAGCTGAGGAAAGACTACAGATGCTTTTTATCCAACAGTAGACTGCATATCACCTTCCAAGACCATGAAAGCTAGCTAGCAGGGAGAAAGCTTTTAGGTAGTTCTAGCTTGATTTCTCTGTGGAGAGGGACATTTGGCTTTCAATGCTGTAACTATGTCATCCACTGTCTTTGTTACTTTGACTCTGATAAGAAATCAATCTCTAGCATCCCCATTGTTCCTCTGTGCCTGAGAATTATTTTGTTCTTGCTGTTCTCAAGACTATTTTCCATTTTCAACCTTGATTAAATGTGCCTCTGTATATGTCTGATTAATTGTATCCTACTTGGAAGAATTTGAGTTGAACATTTTGAATGTGAACCTTTATTCAATTTGCAATGCTTGGAAAATTTCAGGTATTATATCCACAATATTTCTTTGCCCTTTGTTCTTGATGTCCCTTTGGGAACTCCTATTACTAAGGCTGATGAATTCCATAACTCTGCAGATATCTGAGATCCCATTCTGTTTCCCTATTCATGTTTTTATTTACGTTACACTCTTCAATTTGACTGACTTCAATAGGCTCCTATTTAAATAGGAGTTCTCCATATCGCATATTCTGTTCTGTAGACTTGGGGATCATTGAAGAAGTGGGAAGAGCGTAAGAGCCAGAGGTGATGAATGACTACAAGGAAACTGTTTTTCACAACTGTCAGCAGCTGCACATATAAACTAACAGTGGTTGTGATAGCACACACAAGGCCTGTATAAGCTTAAGACAGACAAGATTGGGTTGTGATTCCTGTGAGGGATATCATGGCCATTTAATGACCTCTTTGAGTTAGTCTTGTGAAGTCTGCATTATTTGCTATGTGACATTCAGGGCGTTTGTTTTTGCAGAGTCCAGTGGTTACCAACTGCATGCAGAAATCTTCGGGAATTAGAACCAATACATTTCCCAATTTGTCTCAGAGGCTTTGAGCTTTGGGAGACATGTCTTTGGCCAACAGCCACTCTGCCTCCCTCATTTCTGCTTTCTTGGGTCCTCCAGGTTAGAATAGAGCAAGGTTTCTCAGATAGGCATCTCCTTATTCTCATTCCCTTTCAACTCTCTGCATCACCTCATAGTTTATAACTAACAAATGATGTCATAGGCATCTGTGACTGTTTTCAACAAAAGTGGGAGACAGTGAGCTCCATGTTGGCCTTGTGAGACATTGGCTCACAGAAACCATTTGACATGTCAAATACTGATGAGAAAGTCTGTCAAACAAGCCCCAACTCTGCTCTTCCCTCTGACACTGGGGGAAATATGCTATCATTTTTCAAGGCTTCTCGGAGCTAAATAGCAAGCTACTCCACAGACAAGAGTTTCTTTGCATATATTTGCTCATCTACTTTCTTGGAATGGATACTCTTCCAAGCTCCTTTGAGTCCTTAATTAAGTATCACAGTCAAACAACACAGCTGGTTCTATTAATTCCTCTCAGTTTTTTTTCATTGATTTTATGGACAAATGAATTTTGTGACGTTTACACTGTGTTTTCATTGACCTCATTCCACTGACCTGTCTTAGGCTCCATTTTCTTCAGCACCCTACCTATAGAGTTTTTACTGCCATATTTTAATTATAAATGCTGCCCTTATTTTTCTGAACACATTTTCAGTGATTGTAAATGACTCCACTCTCTTGGTATCTAGGTATCTTATGTTTCTAATGTTGGTTTGTTCTCTTGGCCTTGGTGCCTTTGCTTTTACAAGTGTGAGCATTGAATCAGGTAGGACTGATTGATTTTCTTTGGATATCAGATGCTGTGTATGGAAACTGTGGATAATTTGGTGGCACTATCTTACTTCCAGGACTGCTTTCCATGTAGTCTGGCAGGCTCTGGTGCCAGGGCTATTTCAAAACTGTGAATCCATTGATTTGAAGCTTGGCTTCAGTGTTTGCAAATCCTTGTTTCATTTTGGCGTGCTCTAGCTCTTCTATTGCCTCCCAGACATTCCAAATAAAAGTTTGAAAGTGTGTTCTAGGACCTTTCAGAGAGATAATAAAAGAAAGAAACATGTTTCCTGACCACACAGAGGTCCCAAAGCTCTGCTCAGTTTCTTAGGACCACTTCTGTCACCATAAAACAATCAATATTCAGGAAAACCAAGATTAGTCAAAGCCAGCCTTGAGTGGTTGAGAATCCCTGAAACTTCCCTGAGCTGCCAGACTCTGAGTGAGGGGTAAATGTTTTGGGGAGCCAAGGGGTTGTTTGCTGGGGACTTTTCTTTCCTAAGAAACTCCTCCCACCTCTGCACCTCTGAAACTGTAAACATCTCATAGATAAGGGTTTTTCTCCAAGGCTGTTTTGCTGTCCAGTTAGAAGAATGTATTCACATATCAGATTCCACTTTGCCTTGTAAAATTCTATAAAGCCTCATTGAGATTCTTCAATTCTCTCATGGCCTGAATACAAACATCTTTCATAACAATTTTACAATGTGATCAACCAGTAATGTGGGTGCCTTCTTATGTACCTTGCAAGCTGGTTACTGTTTATTTTGGCTCAATGCTCAGTGTATAGCACTAATTTTTTTTGTTTGATACACACTTGCAGAATGAGGGGCTACTGTGACAATGGCTGACAATTGTCAGGAGTATGGTAAGTGCTTTTACAAACATGGCATTCTAAGTCTCACATTAAGTTCCTGAAGAGACTGCCCATGTCAACAAGGAAAGAATGCTCTCCAAAAGCCTTGTGGGCACTTCATCAGTGAGGGAATTAGACTTCAATGAAGTTAAGTTGTTGGTTTGAGATGATAAGCTTTATAATAGAGCTGGGATTAAAATCAGCAATCTTTCCATTTTGCTACATGCCATCTTCATATAAGCTGTCTTTCATGGATATGCCCATGCTATCTGAAGCAAGGTCTTTGGCACCAAGCTTGGCTCTCTGCCAGGGTTAGCAAATCCCATTATTTTCACAGTAGGAACACAGAACTATTATTGCTTACAAAATGTGGAATTCATCTACAGAATAACAGAATTTTCAGATGCATCTTTCCCTTTGTCTGGGAATGTTCACGAGGCAAAGGAAGGTCAGCAGCTGCTTCCTATGATTCTGTGAGAGTGTGATGCCTGTGTTGGTGAGGAGCAATGCCAGGAGGCTGCTGGCAGCTCTCATCAGCTGACATAGAAACATCTGTTCCTGTAAACACCCTTCCCACAGACACATTTGCAGTGAACAAGTGTCTCCTCTGGTAACATAACTGCAGACCCAATTCAGTAGCCTTGGGGTGAAATTTGGGTATTTTCTGGGCCCTTCAAGCTAACTACTAGAGTCTAGGATTACCAGTGTGATCTATGATCAGGAAAGGGTTCCACAGAGTTGATAGCTTTGGAGTGACTTTTCAAGCCAAGAATGATTGCCCCAAATTGTCCAGCCTGATGACTAATAGGCAAATGCCTATGAGCTAATATCAGGGTTGAACTCTGAAAGTGCCTCTGTCTAGTTCTGAGGCAGTGACAGTAGGGCTACAAGTAGTAGAACTATGATAAGGATGGGAGACAGCAAAGAAGAGGTGTCCCATATTACTCTACATTTTGATGAAACTATTTTCTTTGAACAGGTGAGGGAGAGAGGGCTTGCTGGTGTGTCTGGTGACTCACATAGATGTGAGTTCTTGCATCAGAGTTGCCTCGAGACTCTGCCAGAGTGCTCATAATGACTTCTGAATAAGGTGCAATAGGACCCCAATGCCTATGGCCACCTACACTGCATACAGCCCAAGGCCCTACTCCCTTCCCTTCCATAGTCCTCCTCTCTGTCAAACTGGTCTTGGCATTGTGTTTGATAACATATGACAGCTAGAATTCACTGTAAACACTGTCGAAACAGCTAGGAGACTCTGACCACATTCCAATGGTTCCATAACCTTCCTAAGCAGTGCTGCCAACTAGGTATCAAGTGTTCAGATACACGAGCCTCTGTGGGATGTGTCTCATTGAAGCTACCACCACAGTACTCAGGGAACAGAAAACATTGCTTTCAGGATCCTGGATTAATGAATGAAACACTCCTGCCACTCTCTGCTGAGCAAGGTCGGCTCCAGGAAAGGAGAACACACATTTCTTTTATTCAGTATATTCAACAAAAATGTGTAATTCAAAAAAAAATTAGAAAGTGCTAAACAGCCAAACTGCAAATGCACAAACTCCTTCCAGAAAGTACTTAATGGCAACTATTAAACACACAAATGAGAACACTGATGTATCCTTTCTCCACAAAGCAGCACTGGGTCCTGGCAGGCTCGAGCTACACTCAGTAGTAGCTGGAGATACACAGATTCTGACCTACATTTCTTTGCTGGTTTGGGTGATTAAGATCACAAATGAAATCACTGTTAATTGACTCTATAAATTTTACATATGAAAAGAATCACTTTTTAATGAGTGCAACTTCATAATTTTGCTATGTTTTTAATAGTGGCTTAGAAAATTAAAAAGCAAACAAACACATGATTGTTTCAAAGCTGCACCTCATGAAACAGAAGAATCTGCTATGGGCTCTATTCATGTGGGGAAGCTCATAGGAGAAGACACATGGTGCTTGCAGAACCTCTTACCTCAGCTGGACATGATCTTGATTCCTGGAGGAGCTCAGGCCCACCCCTGCACTGCACCCCTCCCTTTTTTATCCATCACAGGGATCTGTCACCCATCTTTCAGGAGACAAATGATTTGTTAGGCTCCAAAATCCTCACCTGAAACCTCTGACAAGATCACCAGTACTCCCATCTACTTCCAAGTCTCTCCCAGATGTCAAAATGTTGACTTCGTCCCTGCTAAAATGTAGCTCCAGAAAAAAATCACATCTTTTCAAATTTTGCACAATTTCTGTCATTTAGAGCATATGTTCGTGCATAATGATGTTCCTAAGTGAAGTGACATTTCAGAGTAATGAGGCTTCGCTGACAACGTGTGAGAGATGTGACAAGCTTTCTGTAATGTGGAAAAGGAGCAAAGAAGACCCAAAATCTGCCACCAAAGCCACACAGCTGTGCTGTGGCTTGTCCTTTCAACCTGCAAGGGATGTTGCAGGATAAGGATGAAGGCTGGTGCTTCTTAGAGTTTGCTAGGACCTGGTGTGCATCCTAATACAGGCTTTCCCACCCATTCCCAGTAGTTGAGATGACAAGCAACCCATAGGGTTGCAGCGAAGGGAGGATTTAGAAGATTGTGGCCAGGGAATGGAGGCCAGCTCTTTACCAGTGCAAAGTTGGGTTGCATAGAGCCCCACCAGCCATCTTTCACTCCTACATACCCACACCAGTTACCCTTTCCAAGAGGTCAATGGTAATCACCTTCCAGGAATGAACTTGGCAAATGCAGAAGGGACTCCTTACCACTCCAGCTGTGGTATGAAGATGTCCTCCATAGTCCCTGGATTGAAAACTTAATCTACAAGGCAGAGATATTCAGAGGTGGAGCTTTTAAAAATTAATTAGATCGACAGGAGGTAGTGGTGTATGCCTTTAATCCCAGTACCTGGGAGGCAGAGGCAGGCAGATTTCCATGAGTTGGAAACCAGCCTGGTCAAAAGAGGAAGTTCCAGGTCAACCAGGACTGTTTCACAGAGAAACCCTGTCTGGAAAACAAACAAACACAAAAATCAATTAGATCATGAAGGGTCTGAGCTGATGGGTAGATAGGTTAAAACCATCATTTCAGGAGTGGGTTGCTTATAAAAAGATAACTCTGCCTCCCCTTTCTCTTTATTTCTCCCTGAAATGACTGGTCTGCTCTTAACTTTCCATTGTATGAGACTGTTTCTAAAGAGACAAACAGAGATCTACTCCCTACTGATGAAGAACACACAACAGAACAAAGTCCAACTTGATGAACCAGTGAGTTTACTGCGGCAGCTCTTAGAAGTGTGCTTGAGGGATCACTTACAGGGTCATGAATGACTCAAAGGTAATTGCATCAAGGAAAATCCCACTTCAGCCTGAGTGACAACTTACATATATTGTATCTATAGAGCTCTCCATATGACCACGGGCAACTGGAGAATCTCCTCTCCTCACTTACTGCTTATACGACCTTGGAGAGAAAAGGACCAAGGGCATCTGGTCAGTGTCAGGAACTTCCTGAAAGTTGTGGGTTGCTGACCTCCTGAATCTTAGTGAGCCTCTTCTTAGAACTTTCTGAGTCTTAAGAAGCCTTTCTCCAGGATGGAACGTTTTTGTTTGTTTACTTTGGTTTTTAGTTTTTTGTTTTTAGTTTTTTGAGACAGGGTTTCTCTGGGTATCTCTATCTGTCTTGAAACTTGCTCTGTAGACCAGGCTGGCCTCAAACTCAAAAGTCCACCTGCCTCTGCCTCCCGAGTTCTGGGATTAAAGACATGTGCCCCCACTGCTTAGTCTCAGGAAGGAAAGTTTTAACTCAGAGGAAAATGCTGTCTAATACCTTCCACTTTCCACTTTGGGATGACTCAGCAAGGAGGCTCTTGTCAACTGCCAAGTCTTTGCTTTGTCTTACCCTCCCCACCGGACCCCACAAGTGTCAGGAACAACTCTGTGTGCTTACAAGATACCCAGCCTCAGACGTTGTAACAGCTCTTGTTTTAAAACATGTCTTACTTTTAACAAAGTGGAAGGACCTTTATGGAGAGGACTCTGGAAACAGAGGCCTTGTCTGCTCACCTCCTTGAAGGAGGGCTGCTTCTATCCTTGGTCTTGCTGGCACCAAAGAAGTTGGACACAGGCCCATCTCAGACAGCACAGGGTTTTGCTGCACTGCTCTTCCTCCTTCATCACCCTTTGGCTCTTCCTGATCAGCCCATGGCTGCTGACTCTACCCCATGAGAGCCAAAAGAGCACAACTTACCTCATTCCACCCTACCTCAGATCCCTGAACAACTGGGGCTTACCAGGACAATAGAGGTCTAGACAAGGGCAGTCCTGGCTCAGCCACAACAGCAGAGGGTACCAGAGACACCATTGTGCACCCAAGGAACACTTTCAGGGGCTGGAGGGCTATCTCACTCAGGTCACATGGGGGACATCTGAGACCCCCATCAGCTAATTGCCATGCCAGGTCCTCCATGTGATCCCTGACAAATGAAATTTGTCTTAGCAAGGCCCTGGGGCAAGTGAGGTGGAAGCATACTGAAGGAGAAGACAAGCAAAGGCAGACACATAAAATTAGCAAGGAAGAGGCAATTGCAATGAGTGTTCAGACAGGGCTGCAGTGGACAGCAGTGGGTGGGTGGTAAACAGGGTGACATTGGACTCCATTCCTTACTGATCCCTTCACAAGGGAGGCCTCATGGTTCTTTTGTCTAACACCCATCTGTTTAATTCTAGCCTCCCTTGTAAGCCTCCAAAAGCTACATTAATAATAAGTGATATTTATTTAGTAGACTGGGGCAACTCTGGGCTCTGAGGTTGACACAAATCACGTCATTTCATTCTCAGCCTATCTTGGGGGAAGTTCTGGTGTTTTCTATACAATAAAGAAGTTAGAGGCTAGGCTCATTCACAAAAGCAGGAACCTTGTGGTGGCTAGTGGGTAGGAGTGTTCAACCACATCCAGGCCCCTGGCTTTTAATAGAGCCCCCATTACCCACCTGCTCCAAAGGCTAGGGTTCTGGTTTGCTCGTCCACCCTGGAGCATCTCCAGCTGAACGCGCAGGCACCTGCCGATCTCATGTTCAGCAAACAAAGGAAGAAAGGAAGGAGCCGGCCAGATGACCCAATTCCCCATCTGTCATAGTGATTGTTACTATATCAGGAATCCAGATCTTGTCAGAACAGCATTCAACCCCATCACAGGCCATAGTGAACTATAGTGACAGACACCCTGCTTCTCCCTGTGTGGGGAGACCCAAGGGGTGCCCTTGAGCTCAAGGGAGTGGATCAAGCCTTTTACTCTGGGGGTAGCCTTGAGGGAAAGGCTCTCTAGGTGACCCTTGGCAAGTTCCACAGGGACAGAGCACATGATGTCTTTGCAGAGAACAAGACAGCATTCAGTTAAGTTTGAGATAGTCTCCCCTACACTGGCCTGGGAAACCTCCTTTCTTGGTGCTTAGGCAATAAAAGATTAATTTAGCAGTATTAATAATCAAGTGTGTCGTATCTGGATGTGGTGGCCCACACCTTTAATTTCAGCGTTTGGGAGACAGAGGCAAGCAGATCTCTGTGATTTCAAAGTAAACCTGGTATACAGAGTTAATTCCAGGACAGAAAAAAATTACACAGAGAAACCCTGTCTCAAAAATGAAAAAAAAAGTAGAAGAAATAAAGTAATAAAAAAAGCCAAGTGAAGATGGAAAGCACACAAAGAATCTGGATACTGTATGCTATGATATTGTCTTTAAATTTCTTAATTACTAAAGAAAAAATAATAGCTATAATACACTTGATTATTAATACTGCTAAATTAATCCAATTTATATATTTTAAAAATGCTTTCCCTACCAAATTTAAGTCTTAAGGACAGGTTACTTGGGGAAAATGTTATTTCCATTTTTCTTTCCACAGAAAATGAAAACCTGTGAATTCCTTCCAGACTAACATGGTTTGATCAAGCCAGACCCCTGAAACAGAGTCCCAGGTGATCCAACATTCAAAACAGCTTGGACAAGGCAGCCTTGCAGACTACTGCCAAGATTTCTGTTGCTTCTTAGGATCCCCAAGACAGCGCCCCCTACCATCAGGAAGCAGTTTGGAAAGAACGTTGCCCAAATTCCCAAATATCATTTATGTTTGTTTTCATTTAAATGGGATTGATTATAAATGGTTAATGACCACAACAAATCTCTTTAAAGATAAAAGGGGACTATGATATAGATATAAATACTTTGTTTTAAAATGGATATTCATTTATTGATACAATTTAAGGTCAATTTTGTGATATGTCTATTTCTCCTCTTGTTTAGGTATTGTGTTTCTATAGCTCATTTAGAAATATAATGTATAATTTAATACAGATTATAGATAGTTACCTATAACAGTCAAAACTTATAGTTAAGTTAGTTAGGATTTCTACAGAGATGTATTTGAGATAAAGAGGCATTCTTCAAACCTTTCAAACACTTACAGAATATGGCATTTAAAATAGTTTAGGGTTTTTCTTGGCAGTGAGGCACAACTGCTCCTGACAACACCACCTGTGTCAGAAAGGAAAATGGACATCAAAGAAACTCATTATGTAGTTTGCTGTCAATATGGCATGACTAGCAATTTGGGCAAGATACTGCTCTTGTCTAGACTGTTTAACTTTATGCTGTATAAACTGGACATGCAGAGCCCACAAAAAGGTGACTGCTGATATAAGATGAACATTGCTACAAAGTTCTTGCTTCATAAAAGAGTCTGCCAGACAGTCTGCAAGACACCGAGAAAAGTGACTGACAAACTGCCAATACAAGAGGACAGTTTAAAGTTTCCTGCTTTGCAGAGGAGTCTGTCAGACACACTATGGCCTATGGGCTGAAGATGGAATATTACAGAAGAACTTCAGATGACTGATCAGGTAGCAAGATGTCTCTGTCATTTCTAGAGTTTATATATGATCCTTCTGTGGTCTTTGATGAAGTTGAAGATAGATAGTTATGGTTATAGTTTAAAGATAAATTAAATATAGAACTTTAGACTCACAAGGATAGGATAGATGATGGAATATTTTCTTTAAATCTTGCTAAATGTTAATGAACTAAATATTGTTAACTGTGGTTCTTATTTGATAACTATTTTGTTATATATTTTGCTATGTTAAGTTTGAAACCCTTCTTTTGATTGTATATAGAAAAGAGGAGATGATGGGAGATGTCATTCTGTAAATATGTTTCTTGTATTGGTTAATGAATAAAGCACTGTTTGCCAAGGAAAGCAAGATAGGCAGGGCTAGGAGGATATGGGAAGTAGTAAGGAGGAGATTCAAGATGGAGGACCACAGGGTAGTACACTGGGCTCTCTCTCTGGTAAGATAAGACCACATAGAAATACTTAGATTAATAGAAATAGGTTAATATTTAAGACAGAGCCAGCCGATAAGAAACTAGTAACTGGCCTATAGCTTTATATCAAATACAGCATCTCTGTGTGTTATTTGGGGCTGGTGCAGCTGTGGGACAAGGCTGACAGGGAAAACCTGCTCATAACAGGGACCTCCTCTGAGAGAATGCCTCCATCTTTAGACATGTCTGTGGAGATTTTCTTGATTAATGATTGACATGAGAAAGCCTGCACATTGTGTGTAGTGCTATCTCTGGGCAGGTGGTCCTGGGCTCTATAAGAAGTAGCGTGGGAAAATAGAGCAAGTCAGTAAGCAGCATTCATCCCAGGATCTGCTTCAGTTCTTGTCTTCAGGTTCCTGCCTTGTTCCTGCCCTTACTTCCCTTCTTGAAGGACTGTCGTGAAGCTATCAGGTGAAACAAATGCTTTCCTCCCCACGTTGGTTTTAATCAGTGTTTTCATCACAGAAGCAGAGAGAGAACTAAAATAAGACCCTACTGCCACATGTACAGCAAACAGGTTTTCTCATGTCCAGAGGGATGGCCCTGTCACCTTGGACAATATCACTGACCCAGCCAGATCACTGCTTCCACTTAGTGCTGGTGGCTTTGGTCCCTTTGTCCTACGTGGCCAAGTGCATTAGGAAACTCCAGGAAGGGACGGGCTTCCTCCGTGCCTGCTCATAGGAGAAGGGGAGATTTCTGAGAATGGCTGGGAAGCGAATGTGTCCAGGGATTTATGCTGGCCTCCCCCCTCCTCCCAGGAGCCCCGGCTTGTACAAACCCCATCATTCCAGCTTTTATGTACTCATTACAGTGGTTTGGGAAACATTTCAAAATTAGACAGGCATTAGCTTAGCTTATAAAATTAAAAATAAACGGTAACAGCTTTAATGGTGTTGTATTAAATGCCAGGCCTAATAATACCTCACATTACTTTAATATTTTATGGCTTGAAACACACTTTTAAATAACTTTTCATCTTGTATGGTTTTTCAGAACAACCCCATCTGGCGAGAGCAGGAGTTGCTGGCCTGTCTCTCACGTCGGGTGGCTGGCAGGCTGCGAGGAAGGGAGATTTCCTGATTCCCAGTTAAGGCCTCTGTGTGGAGCAGGAGCAGGTTGGAAGTCTGATGGAGAAGCCAGAACTGTACAGTTGGTATCTTCTTAGCACACTGTGTCCCTTAGATTACCTCTGATTTCCAGCACATCTCTCTGGAACACAGGGACTTCAGGGCCTCTCCCACTGACTTTGGAGGACAGACTCCATGGTGACCGCTCATGCTCCCTCACTCTTAGGACATGGCTGAGATCATCTAAGGACATGCTTTTGAACTGCCCATGTCCCTAACCACTCGACACCTCCTCCTCTCTGTCTCTGTGTAGTAACTTGGGACAGTGGAAGAATATGCATCATACAGAGTCACCGTACAGTCAGATGTAGTGAGCTTTCATTAGTGGCCAGCATCCTTCACTTTTTGACTCTGTCAAATTATTTTTAAAATATTTAAAAATTATATTTGATTGATTGATTGATTGGATTTGTGTATGTGTGCGTGTATCTGCATTTGTGTACATGCATGCACATGCTGTAATACACACATGGAGGTCAAAGGACAGCTCTCCTACCACCTGGGTTTCAGGTTTTCAGCTCAGATTGTTATGCTTGGCAGCAAGTGCCTTTACATCCCGCCTGAGGCCTCAACTGTGATACAATAAACTCCATAAACCCTGAAGCCATAGAGCCCCCAGACCACATCAGGTGCAGATATGTGGTTTTCAGGACTCTCAATGAGAGTTCAGGACAGTATGGACTTTGGTCTTGCACATCTGCAAATGAGTCTGTGGTTCATTGAGTGTGGCTAGAAGCTTAGCACAGGAATCCCTGAGTAGGTGGGTAAAAGCAATTACTACTACAGGACTAAACAAGGGCTCCAGAGAAGAAGGGCATAATTGCCAACCACTTCAACCCTCTTTCCAAGGAAAGTTCCTGTGCCAGGGTGGGGGGCTGGAAGTCCTCAGAGGAAATACACGTCCATTGCTGCCCTGCAGCCTCAAGACACATTGGCCACAGTGGTGATGGCAGACTTGGAACTTTCTTCCCTGCCTGCCCTGGGAACTTCTGTGAACTTTATTCTTACAGTGACAGGGCATACTTTACCATTTAGAATAAATATGTCTGGAGTAGAGCCTATACCCCACTGTCCAGCTCATCTGCAAAACTTCATCAAGCAACACTCAACACCAGCTCAACAGGCTAGTGACAAGTAGAGGATATGGGCATGGTGTGGTCAGAATTTAAATCCCTGTTGCCACCTGCAAGAGCCTGAAGTCTGGACCACTCTGCATCCTTCCTCCAGGTGTTACATCCTAAACACAAAAGAGAACATAGTTGAGACATAGTCTCAACAGAAACTGCTCTGCTCCATTGAATGACTTGGAAAACTCTCCATCACTTTCTCACATCACTCTCAGTCATGGGAAAAACATTCCTGAAGAGCCTGGCTAGTGAGATAAGCCATGATCTTCATGCCATAGTAAGATTACAGCAGACTCAGCAAAGCAGCTTACTTTATGGTCTTCAAAGTGAGGGGTTCCTAGAGAAAAGGCAGATGTGGTTGGCCTGACAATTTTGTATAAAAGAGTAGGTTTATAGCTCTAATTGCATGGCCCTGTCCTAAGTCCTCATCGGCTAAGTTCTTCAGGGAGGTATGATCTGTGTCTAGCCCTGTCTCCTTCCCAGATTCCCTGTCCTTTCAGTTCATGTCACAAAACCATATATAATGTATATGTTGTGGACATATTCTCCATTTTCTGCTATGTGGCATCAGTCATGTGATAGACTTGCTCCTAAACAAGCAGGCACCAACAGCCAGCCCAGGAAGACCAGGGCCTAGTGCCTCCCAGATGCCTGTGACTCTGATGAGATCTAAGAACACCTCATACTGAAAATAAACTATGATGGTTTACTCCTTGCACCAAGAGAACAGAGGAAGGCCAAAGATCTGGCTCCTCCACAGGAGAGGAGAGCAAGTGCTGATCTTCCCTCTTTCTTCCCAACTGACTGGTGTTGCCACCAGGGGCTTTCCCAGGTCACTATCACTCCAAGCCCCTGAACCTTCAAGTGTCTACTCCCCAGGCACACTGCCCTGGGCTTTGTGGCTTTGCTCTGGTCCTTCTTGGTCCATGATGATCCAGAAAAGAACAGAACTGGATCTTTCCTCCTTGAATGAGGAAAAGCTCTCTTCCTCCAGCTCAGTTTTCCAGGAGTATGTCCTGTACCCTGCTTGTAATGACGGAATGAGCATTCATAGTGTTTAGTCTGAGTTGCCTGTTTAGAAACTGCATGGAGATAAGATGGACAATGAGGTATTTTGATCTCTGACTGTGACCTGGGATATTCAAACATCTTTCTATATGCCCGATACAGGAAAACAAGAAAAAATTATAATCTTGTTAATAAGATCATGAGCTGGTCCTGAAGTGAACTGCGACTTTGGTAAGTTGCTTGGCATAGCTGCATGTGTCTTTCTAACACTTACCAGGCCATCAAGCCTTCCTGACAGCTTATTGATGGCAAAGGAAGGTCTACTGCAGAGAAAACTCATTCCCCACTTCCAGAATAGAGAGGGCTCATTAGAAGAGTCGCCCTCTGAGACGTCTGTGTCGACTGCTTCAGTGGCAAGGGCAAGATCTCTAAAGGGAAAAGAAACTGAGAACATGCCCTGAGCCAATACTTCCAGTCTTTTCTTGGCCTCTCTTGATTTGCAGGCAGTTTGCTTCTGACATGTGAGCCTTGGTGCCTCAGGGATCATGTCCTGTGACATCCACATGGTTTATGCTACCAGTGTGCACAGAGGCTGGTGTGGTTGTACTTTCCTATACTTTAGACCAGTCGTTCTCAGCCTTCCTGATGCAGTGACCCTTTAATACAGTTCCCCACATTGTGGTGACCCCCAACCATACAATTATTTTTGTTGCTGCTTCATAACTGTAATTTTGCTACTGTTGTGAATCATAATGTAAATATCTGATATGCAGATGGTGACTCCTGTAAAAGGGTCATTTGACATTTAAAGGGGTAGTGACCCACAGGTCCTGGAAACAGATCTCTGGATGTGTCGGTGAAGGAAGCTTGAGATTGGGTTAGTTGGAGTTGAAGAACACATTCTACTGTGGGAAGTGCCATTCTATTGGCAGGATCCAAGGCTGCATGGAGGAAGTGAGCTGAGCACGGGCCTTCATCTCTCGCTGTTCCCTGAACATGGACTCAATGCGATCAGCTGCCTCAAGCTCACACTGCCACATCTTTCCAGATGGACCACACCTTGAAATTGTGAGCTGAAAGACATCTTCCAGCTTCATTTTCTTCTGTTACATATTTTGTCTTGGCAAAGAGAAAAGCAACTAATAGTACCTATGACTGAGTGTTCAACAGGGAGAAAGGACTGTGAGGGTGGGGGTGTGAGAGGGTGTGGAAGTGTGTGAGGTATGGGGTGTGGGAGATAGTATGTGTGGAATTCAGGGGATGCTTGAGTTCTGCCACCAACCTTTACTGTACTGTGACTTAAGTTCTCATCTTTTCAGGTTCAGGGCACGGCAGGCAGTCCTCACATCACACAACCTTGCTCAGGTCACTGTCACTCTATGCTCCTTATCATACTTGCCTCTACTCAGACTCATAGCTGCCCCTACACACTAAAGAACAGAAGACCTACCTTCTGAGCCTCTTCATCCTTCACAGACCACTGAGCCATCCAATGGCTTGCGCACCCGTGAAACAATATGCAGTACCCTTTCCAGGAAGATTTTTTTGCATTGTCTCCTGTAAATCTACTTCTTTCCTTCTAGGACATGCATGCAACTTGCTCTAAACCTTATAATTTCTAGACCCAAACTTTAAACCTCCAATTACCTAACCTTATAATTTCGGACTGTGCAGGTTGAAAAGAGTCCTTGAGATTCTTAGGAGGAATATTTTTTTTTTTTTTTTGCCAATTACACTTCCAGGGCTAAAGATTACAATTTTATAAATATCCTTAGTCATTTCAGTATAATAACATACTACAGAATAATAGATTTTGTAGCATAAAAATAAAACAGACTAATATGATTTGTTTATATTGGGGATAAGTGATTCTGAATGGGTTGCAGAATATCCATGTAATTATCTGAGCAGGGAAGCAATGTTTTAATCCATATAAGAACATAGATTCATTTTAGTTTGTTGTGAATGCTTAGCAAATACTGGCTGCTTTATAATCCTTCTCACCCCAGATCAATACAGTATTTACAATAGACAGATAAAAGTATCGTTTGAAAATGAATATAAGGCAAGAATGATCTCACCAATGCATTGTTAAGGCTCTGTCAATCTTGTTGAGGATTAACTTTTAAAATAACACCAAGAAGCCTTGAAATTCCCATCTCCTGGTGGCTGAAGAAACATGTGTCCTAAAGCTGTGTAGGTATAAATAATTCTGTCAGGTCTTGTGGTTTTCTTTTAGTTCCCCTCACATTTGATTTTCCTGTTTTCTCCCCTGGGATGGTCTTTATTCCATTTTAAGTACACTTTCTATTTAAGGCAATGCAATATCTACAAAAAAAACCAAAAAACCAAAAAAAAAAAGCACATGGGCGGTAGTACCCGGCTTCTGCCAAGCTCACACCTCCTGTCCCCATTAGCATCTCATAGACTAGTGTGGTGGGGATGAGGTCACCCATCAGCCACTGCGGACTGCCACTCTCTGATGTCTCTCCTTTATCCCTATTTAGTTTTCTCTGAATTTCACTTTAGACCCCAGGACCCTGTCTAGGCTCATACATCATCTCTATTCTTGTCTTCCGAGTCTCCTCTGTGCTTGGGGTGTCTCTCAGACTCTCTTTCTTGCTGAAGGTACCGGATACTTTCCCATCATCTGACAGGGATGCTGGATTTTCAGAGAAGATTCAAGTGGTGAAGTGCCATGCCTTCCACATGAAGCTTTACTTCCCATTGGTGAGAGTGACAGGCTCACCTGAGTGAGAGTGAGAGTGAGGAGATAGCAGGTTCCTCCTTATGAGGGTCCCTTTCCACCCCAGTTTTCATACACAGTCTGGTGGGAAGTCACATGTGCAGTCAGCATTCAGGAAGAAGAAAGCTATGCACATCCACAGAAAGAATCCACAAACTCTTGTGATAGTATGGGTGCATACAGATCGAATGCAGCCTTAGTGTACATACTGGGGAATAATCTAGCAGTTCTTCATTAGCTCTGTGGGTAAAAATGACCCAGCTTTGGCCTCTTAAGATTCTGTCATGGCTCCTGTGCACCTTTGACATGATTTATTATGTGTGTATTTTATGTGTGCATGCATGTCTGTACTAGTGTGTACACATGTGTGTGGGTGTTTGTATGTTCATATATGTATATGTATGCATTGGTTTTGTGTGGGAATGTTTGTAAATGCTTACATGCAGGTGTGGGTACATTTATGAAAAGGTGTTTGTATGTGCAAACTGTTTGTGTGCCAGTGTGCATGTGTTTGTATAGATGTGTGTTTATATGTAGGGAGATGTTTTGTGCAGGTGCAGGTATGAATGAGTTTATGGGAACCTGTTTGTATGCAGAGACTGCTTCTGTGCATGTGTGTGTGTGTGTGTGTGTGTGTGTGTGTGTGTGTGTGTGTGTGTGTGTATTTGTGAGGGTTGTGTCTGGGGTGTGTTTGTGGATATGTCAGGGATCCATGTGTAGATGTAGGTGTGTGGGTGTGAGTGTGTTTGTATGTGTAACTCTTCCTTTCTTAATGGTATTCTAAGAACTGCATGTCCATCTTACATCCACTGAGTCTTTGTTCCCAGTCAAACATCTTCCCCAACAGGAATTGACTCCTTTCATGGAAAGAGAGGTGAGAAGCCAAGGCCAGGATTCTTGGTGTCTTGTTACTATTCAGAACTGTCACCTCTGGAAGAACCTAGAAATGCATATGCCATTATTTACCATGTACAAATACTTATGTGCACATAGTCTATCTGTGTGCACATTCAGACCCCAAGATTTCACTACCCACTGCTCTAACTGTGGAGCATGCAGGCCTGCTGCCTCTGTGAATCTTCACCTTCTCTGGCAGTGAGACCCTTTACTTAGCTGTTCTGTTTCCATTGTCCATCTGGATTGGATTTGAAATCCAATCATTCACACTCCTGTGGGAAATAACTTATCTGCTAGAGCCCAGTGAATTTCTACAACTGCTTTTGCCATCTGCCTCTAACTCCCTTGGCTCCAAAGTCACCAAGGTCAGCTCTTTCTCTCTCCTTCCTGGCTATAAGGGGGTGTCATCCTTGTAAATACAGTTGTGTTCAGTTAGAGAAGCCTCTGTACAACTAAATTCTATGGGATTTGAGAAATGCAACCGTATGTCACCCTCCTATAATGGCAGGGTACCCTCCAAAGTCCCTCACCCTCTCTCCTCATCTTGTGCCAACTACTGAAGGATTGACTGCTTCTGTGGTTTTGACCCTTCCAAACTGCCATACAACCAGAGTCTCTCAGGGTGATGGAACGTCTTCAGACTCACTTCTTGCTCAGCCATGTGCATTTGGGTCAGTGAACAAGACGATGCTCAATTGAGGGTCTTTGTGTGGTTCATCAGTTTACTCAAGCAAACAAAACCCTTCATGCAAAAATTAGCAATATCTTTATTCACACCCATCAAGAACTGGACATGAGCAAGATGACCTTTCAATGCTCATTTGATTATGGGTGAATTTTCAAATCCCAGCAGTGCCAGGAGTATATTTACAGGGCACTGTAAGACTGTGCTCAGCTTGGTTTCTAAACTGCCTGTCCAGGAGCCACCATAAACTATTGCTCCACTCTGAGGCAGAAGTTGCTATTGTCGTTTACTTATTTTAGGGGTTTTATCACGTGTATTGTGAATAACACTGTTGTTTTACTTGCAATTTTCTATTGCCCCCAGTCTATATAATGTTTGTTTGTTCAGTGAATCCTTCCTTTCATGTAGTACTTGCTCAGTTACTATTTATTAACTGAGTTTCTTATTTTCTTACTGTGTCTTTATGAGTTGCCCCTTCTGAATTTAGGATACACATCTCTGTTAGTTTTGTCTTATGCAAATATTTTATTCCAGCTCACAACTCATCTTAAACCTACCCTTAGTAGACTAGCTGTTTAGAATTTTAGGAGACATGTGTACATATCTTTGCAGAGGTTAATCCTCGTTATCAACTTGATTGTATTGTGCAGCACCTGAAAGATCAATAAAGCATCGTCTAGCTGTGTATGTGAGGACATCTCCAGAGAGGATGGACCAGAGGGGCAAGACCAGCCCTGAATGTGGGCAGAACCTGTCCTCGTCAGCTGGAGACTGGCTAGTGCAGGCATCATCCCTTCTCTTTCCTCCCTCCTTCCTTTCCCTCCTCCTCTCTGGCCTAGATGATTTAAGCTTCTCTGCTCCCTCACACCCTCCCTGCCACACTGGGCTGAAACTGTGGTGGAACAGACCTTTCCTATCTCAGGTTTCTCAGGTATTTGTTGATTGTGAGGGGAAGCTGACCAGCAGGCTCTTTGCTGGGGGACATTTCTGTCAGGGTATTTTCTCTCTTCTGTGTCCTTAGATATTTTTCTTCATTCAGCATCTAGGTATTGCTTCTATTGAGCTATTTTGTGCAAAATGTTTAAGGCCCATGTCTAGGCTTATGTTTTTAAAATGTGGAGAGCCAATTGCTCCAGCAGAATTTCTTGAAAAGATTTTTTTTCTATATCAAATTGCCTATGTCCTTTTGTCAAAGATTGATGGGCTGCACTTGTGTGGGTTCTCCACCCTGTTTCATTGATCTGTGTCCATGTTTTTGTCAACACAACACTTTTTTGATTATCATGACTCTCAAGTCTTGAAACCACCTAATATGAAAACTCAGCTCTCTCCTTCTTCAGTGTCATGTCATCTCTCTCTTCTTTTCATATAAACCTTAGAATCAGTTCATCAATATCTACAGAATACATTTCTGGGGCCTTAATTTGAATTGAGTCAATGTTGTGGGTGGAATGTGAGAAAAATCACCATCTAAATACTATCACGTTTTTTTGACCAATAAGCACAAACTGTCTCTCCGATGAACTCAGCTATTTTAATGTCATTCATGAAATTCCCTTCAT
Source organism: Cricetiscus sungorus (assembly GCA_030556225.1). Taxonomy (NCBI): domain Eukaryota; kingdom Metazoa; phylum Chordata; class Mammalia; order Rodentia; family Cricetidae; genus Cricetiscus; species Cricetiscus sungorus. Next base: position 15,721,091 of record JANBXA010000031.1, on the reverse strand, counting down.
TTGTGATTAGATACATATCTAAATACTCTGTGCTATTGTTTTAAAGTTTCAAATTACAACTGTCTGCTTTTAATACACATGAGAGTAATATGTTTTGCCTATCATTCTTCTACCTTGTGACCTTGCTATAATTGCTTATTATTTTTAAGGGTTATTTGATTTGGGGTGTGTGTGTGTGTGTGTGTGTGTGTGTGTGTGTGTGTGTGTGTGTGTGTGTGTATTTTTTCCAATTGTAATATCAGGTATATGCTTTGGCTTTTAAGGCTGTTTTATTTATTTATGGCTCCTGTGGTCCTTTGACATGATCTAGTGTGTGTGTGTGAGAATATGTGTGTGTGTGTGTGTGTGTGTGTGTGTGTGTGTCTGTGTGTATCATGTGTGTGTGTGTGTGTATGAGTCATGTTTATATGTGAATGCGTGTTTGTCAGTGTGTTTGTGTGAATGTGTGTTTGTAAATGCACATGTATGCAGGCGTGGGTGTATATACAGGAGGATGTTTGTATGTCAGAATTCTCTGTCTGCCAGTATGCATGTGTGTGTTTGTATGGGCACATATTTGTATGTAGGGAGGCATTTGTGTTCAGGTATGGGTGTTTGTGGAAGGGTGTTCATATGGTTGTGTGCATGTTTGTTTGTGTGTACATGTTCTTTCCTTTTCTTATGGCAGTATTAAGGTTTTGAAAGAGGTGCTTGCCCGTAATGTGGAGAAAGAATTCCATATCCCATCATAAGCTGTGGGGTAAAGCTGGAGCTTTGTATAGATGTTCTTATCAACGTCATCCCCCTCCAGTCCTAGTTTCTCAGGGTTTTCTCGTGAATGATGTTGGATTTGGTCCACTTCTCCTTTTGAGAGTAGATAAGGTGCAATTCCTTTGGTTGATTGCTGGTGCTGATTTGGTCTTACATACTATAGTAAGCTCCACTCAGCTCACCATGTATAGGTATTGTATATGTGGCTAGATTTGACCAGCTATCATTTTGTTTTATTTTTTAAGATTATTTTTAAGGTTTTTTTTCTATGTCTGTATGTATGTGAAGTACATATAAGTATAGATGTTATTAGAGGCCAGAAAAGAGCAATAGGCACTTGGGAGCCACTTGACGTGGGTGCTGGGAATCAATCTCTCGTCTTGTGTAAGAGCAGCCGGTGATGTGAACTGCTATGGCAATTCCCCATATCATTGTTGAGGAATTCTTGTGAGATGTTTTCTTCTGTGGTTCTCCCTTTGCAAAGTCTCCTGATTTTGGCTTTACTAAAAGTCTGTCCTCAGAAAATGTATTCCAACCACCACCCCTGCTCTCTTCCTCTAAGTAATTGGTGCCAGGTTTTAATTAAGTAGTTGGAAGAAGGCACCAATGAAATCATCTTGAATTTGGTTTTTATTTTGTTCTGTTTTAAGTTTATTGGATTGATTAATTTTTTATTTAGTTTACTTACTGCATATGTCTATTCAAACCTATTCAAGTGATTTTCCTCTGCTAGTACACATTTTGGTGATTTTTGTCTTTTAAAAATTGATTTGTTTCATCTAAACTATAAATTTTATGGTCATAGCCTTCTTTTAAATGTAAGTTTTCATACAATATATTGTGATGATTTCCCCCTACTCAGACTCTTCTCAGTTTCTTCCTAACTTCCTACCCATCAATATACTACCCATCCATATACTACCCCTGCCTGTAGGTGAGGACACTTGGTGGAGGAGGCAGATCACCTTTCTTGGGCGTGGGGGTGGGATCCTGTCCTGTTCAGTTGTTCCTGGAGCTCAATTGCTTGCTTTTGCAGTGCTGCAAAATCCTGGGAAATCAACCATAGTCTAGGGCAGGCCTCATGCCCAGTAGAAGTTGGCCAACACAAAGTGAATTCCATGCTTTTGTTGGTTTATGTGTGTGTTTGTTTTGTAGGCTTCTTGTTTCATTTTGTTTTGTTTTGGCATTTATTTACACCTCTTCACCTCCATAGTCTTACAAAGGCATTAGAGATTTTCATGTTTGTGTGGTTGGCTACTGGAGTTAACAACAATGATGACCCTTACTTAAGTTTTAACATTGATAGTATGTCTTTTTTCTTGTTTTTTTTTTTTTTTCTAAATAGAAGTCTACTGGTATTATAATAACTTTCAAAGAATCAACTTGAATTTTGTTGATTGACACCATTATTTTTCTGGCTTAATTTATTAATTTCTGCTCTTTTGTCCTGATTTATTTCCTCCTCGACTTAAACCCTGCTCTTTCCCCTGGGCTCTGGGGTCTGACTAGGGGAGTCTAGATCATTTATTTTGTGTCTCTTATAATTCTTTGATATGCATTTACTTCTAGTAATTTATTTTTTGTTTTCTATTTTGTTAATTTGTTTTTTTACATTCTAATCACAGTTCCCCTTCCCTCCTCTCCTTCTGCTTCACCAATTGCCCCACACCTCCAATTTGCTCCATGGAGAGGGTAAAAGCTTCCCCTAGGAAGTCTACCAATTCTGCCCCATCATCTCACAGAGGCAGGACCAAGGCACCTCTCCACTCCTACACCCCTTTGTCTAGGCTGGGAAAGCCTATTGACTTATGATTTCTTCTTCAATCTAGGCATCCTTTAGAAGTGCAGTATCTGTCTCCAAGTACTGGAGGGTTCTCCACCTGCCTGTCTGTTGAATAAACAACATTGTTTTTCTATTGGTCAAGTGTGTGTGTGTGTGTGTGTGTGTGTGTGTGTGTGTGTGTGTGTGGTGTGAATGTATGTGAATGTGCATATGAGGGTGCACAGCACCTGCGTGTGCATACATGAGAGACTAGAGATTAGCAATGGATGTCTTCCTTTTACTTCCCACCTTATTTTTTGAGGCAAAATCTCTCACTAACCTGGAGCTCAGCAACTGGACAAGATTGGCTAGCTAATGAGCCCCACTGACTGCATGTCTCCTCCTCTTCAGTGCCAGGACCACAGGGGTGCCCTGTCACACCCCAGTTTTGCTTGGTTGATGATAATCCAAACTCAGATCCTCATGTTTGCATGGTGGCCACTTTACCAACTGAGCCATTTTCCCTGCCCCTTTGCTTCATTTAAATTTGTGAAGAGGCCCCTATGTCTTCAAATGCAGCCTCTATTGGAAAATGTGCTCTTGAATTTGAGAGAAGTATGTGTTCTGCTGCAAGATAGAGTGTTCTGTAAATGTCAACGAGATGTGGCTGATTGATGGTGCTGCTCAGGTCAGCTGTCCCCGTAGTGATTTTCTGCCTGCTTGATCTATCCGTCGCAGATATCCGGGCGTTGAAGTCTTCCAGTATGATAAAGTTTTGCCCCTTGCTTCTTTCCTGTGTTGCCTAGAGTGTTTTGACACTCCACTGGGTACATATACTTTTAAATTGCTGTGTCTTCTTGGAGAATTGACTCCTTTATCATTATGTAGTACGTTCCCCAGCCTGGTAACTGTTCCTGTTTAGCAGTCAGCTTTGTCAGTATTTGTAAAGCTGTTCCAGCCTTCCCTTAATTAGCAGCAATGTCTCTTCACTTTTAACAGAGTCTTTATATGTTAATTAGGGCCTTTGTGGGAAAACATATACTTGGATCTTTTTTTAAAGCTACATTGATAATCTCTGTGTTTTAATTCGCATATTTAGACCATTCATATTTAAAATGATTTTTATATAAATGTATTAATAGATACCTTATTTGTATCAGATTCTTCCCCCCTCTCTCTCTCCCTCTCTCTCTCTCTCTCTCTCTCTCTCTCTCTCTCTCTCTCTCTCTGTGTGTGTGTGTGTGTGTGTGCGCGCGCGTGCGTGCGTGTGCGTGTTGTATATGTGCTTGCTAGCAGAAGTGTGTGGATATGTGATACAGGTGTGCCACAGACAGAGGATTCCAGGATTCCAGGCGTCCTTTCTATTACTCTCCATGATATTCCCTTGAGATAGGATCTCTCATTAAATGCAGGTTAGTTGTTGGCCAGTAACTCCATTGATCCCCTTTGTCTCTTCCCTGAACAACAATGGGGTTAGAAGCACACAGCCACATCTGCTGTTTGTATGGAGGGTGTTCTAGGATCCAAATTCAGGTCCTCAGATTGCAGCTCTTACCCACAGAGTCTTTGACTCCTCAGCCCCCATGTTTATGTTTTAATTGTGTTTGTTCTTGTTTTGGTTTGTTTTTTTTTTTTTTCAAATATTCCCCTTGTGTTATGTTGTTGTTTTCGCCCTCACACATGAATGAGAATGGTGATGTTTGCCTTTCTGTGTCTGGTTTCTTTCACTTAACATAATTTCCTCTTGTTCCATCCATTTCTTTATGATTGGTTAATTTAGTTTTTCTTTATGTCTGAATAATATTCTATCATATTTTCTTTGAAGGATAGTGTCACTGAAAATAGGATTTTGATGTTTATTTTTTTCTCCTCCTACTATGTCACATTCTGAAGAGAAGGCACCTAAATTCCTGTCATCCTCTCATACAGGAAAGGGGCTTCCTCTGAGCTTACCTCTTCACCCCTGGTTTGTGGGTCCTAAATGCTAGACGAGTGTTAGGTACTCAGGTCTCCTTCTTTTCTATTGTCAATCTTAGATCTGCAGTTTACAAGCTCAGCAATCATTCAATTATCTTCTCACTGATCTGTTTCTATTTTTAGTACACACAAGTGTTAATGTTTGTGCCTCTCTCATACTCCACATAGGTGCCAAGTCCCCAGGATGATTTCTTTTGAGATAGATGTTGAAAGATCCTGAGGGCCAGACCCTGAGGAACAGGTTTAATGAGGTCTAGCACACTACACACACACACACACACACAGAGAGAGAGAGAGAGAGAGAGAGAGAGAGAGAGAGAGAGAGAGAGAGAGAGAGAGAGAGAGGGAGGGAGAGAGAGAGGGAGGGAGGGAGGGAGGGAGGGAGGGAGGGAGGGAGAGAGAGAGCTCATGTTTCTGTCTATGAGGAAGAAGGCATCTATGGATGGATGAAACAACAAGCCCTCATCTGAAAGCATCCACTGACACCTTGATTTTGGGCTTATGAGTCTCCAGAAAAGTTCTGCCACCTGGAGGAAGGTGTTTTCACATGGAAGGATGGACCTCAACCACCGTTGAGTCTGCCACATGCACCTTAGGCACTGACTTGCTTGTCTGCTTTTTTTTTTTTTTTTTTTTTTTTTGCCTCTCAGCCTCCCATCTCTGCCTTCCCATCCTTGAGCTTGGACTGAGCATAAGCTCATCAGATGCATTCTTACTTTTAGTCGACACTCTTTAGTTTCTGGTGTTTCCCTTTCATTCTTGGAGTTTCTGTCTCTCTGATTATTCTCCTCCACTTGCTTGTTGTGGTTCTCTTTGTCCTTTAGAGTCTCTGGGTTAGTCTACCCTCGGACTCTCACTCTCACTCCTGCTTTGCCTAGAGATTGTTTTTGCAAAAGTGTGGGGGAAGGTGGGCCACCTTCTGTTGTAAGTGGTAGGAAACAATCCTGCCTATGATAAGTGCCCTTGTGGAACAGAGGGGTTGAGGAATACAGTCTGGGACCCTGATCAGAGTCCAGTCTCTCCCTGCATTCAGCCAAAGGCATTCATTAGCTTTTAAACAAGGGCATCAAGGTTACATCTGATTCAGAATTTCTCTGTCTTCCCTGAGTACTATCCTTCCCATAATCCTCATTTCCCAGGTCCTTGTGTCCATTTGGTCTCCTTTTATTCAGGGACATTTCTGGGCGGGCTATTCTCATGAACATAAAGTAAGACATTCTTCAGGTGAGAGCTACTCTCCCAGGCCAAACAGGCCATGGAAGGGACCACAGAAGACCATATGGGGAATCCACAGGAGACCAAGTGAAGATCAGCAAGATATCATGCCAGGACTGCATGAGCATTGACAGAAGACCACACAGGTTATCCAGGTTATCCACAGGAAGCCATAAACTCTTAGGAGACTATACAGTAATCCACAAGAAACCACAAATAACCCACCTTGGGGAAGAGAGTGGTAAGTTACCAAGTTTAGCTGGTTTTGCCTAATGGTCAGGCATTTCCATAGCTCCAATCTGATGGTTACTTTCCTGGGATCTTTGGATGAAGATATTATGATTTAATTACTCAAATGCAGAGTTCTTTCTCCTCCTCCCTCTCACAAACCTCTCTCTCCCTAGCAGATCTTAATATGAAAAATATAATAATAATATTTCTATGTAAAATCCTCTTTGGAAAACTCTGGCCAGGGTTTCAGGGAAACTAAGGCAAGGGTTTTGCCTTCTGCTTTAGGTTTCTTCACCGAGACAGCTATGATTTTGTAATTCAGGCTCAAGGTGGGAGTCGTATACCATCTTAGTGTTTCCTGGTTCTCTGACAATCCCTCCGCTCTGGCCCTCAGCCTGATGGGGCAAGACAGAGATCAGTGATGGTCATGGAGGAGTGGACAGCAGCTTTCACACAAAGAATTGACTCTGGGTTTGGTTACAGGAGGGATCCTGGTCCAGGTGGGGTCTTGAGGACTTCTTGATACTAATGCTCCAAGATTCTTGAGTCCCCAGACAGGAGAGCTTCTCACAAACATGCCCTGCCAGCATGGAGCCAGTGCGTGTCTAGTCTCCCAAGTTCCTTGCAGGGCTACTCCTACATGGTAAACATTTAGCAAATGTTTGTTGAGTGAAAGAATAGAAATTATATCCTGGAATTTTTAGAAGTGCCATCTTGGGAATGATAATGAACAGATAGAGTAATTTAAACCAGATGCCAAAGAGATTTTTAAATGTCTCGGGGGATGGCATTCCCATCATTTATTTGGTGAAAACTGTTCTCTGCTCCATCTTGAAGCCAGCTCTTTCCTGGCACTGGAGACACCATTTCTAAACAGCATTTAGTTCCAGGATGCTCTTCCCGCTTTCTGTTCCTGATCCAGTTTGACTTTAGGCCAATCCTGATTCGCCCAACATGCTGCAAGCCTATCTCTCCAGACCTCACTGCAGGCAGTAATGGCCTCTTATTTTCACAAGACATAGTTAGAACACGAAGGGATCTCACAGCACTGTGTGGTAGCCTTGCCATACAGCAGGCCCTGATTTTTCATTTGTGCAGGGAGCAGGAGCTGAGACCCTGCCTGGGGTGCTTCATGGAGGGAAGACTGGTGCTAACCCCGATGGAGGTTAAATAAGGGACTAATTTTAGACAAAAGTGGAGGATGAGGTCCAAGAATTGCCAATATGGGTATGGTGCTCAGAGGGCAGGGAGGCACAGGAAAGAGAGGAAGAGGAAAGAGAGGAAGGACTGTGAGATTACTGGGATATCTGCATACCACAGAAACTCTGGGGTTATGCGTGGGGCGGGGGATCCTGATAGCTGAGTTTGGGACTAACAGCCTGAGATGCTAAGGCAGTTAGTTAGACCTCCTCTTCCTGGAGATCAGTGGGTGAGGAGGAACTCAGGGTGCTTGTACCACAGGAAGCCCAGAAACAAGATGTGAAGCACAGTGGGCTGAGCCCAGCCAAGAGGTATCTATGACTGTGGAGAAATAGGAGCATGGGGCATTCTGACCTGGGGATTTGGTGTTAAAACACCGGGCAGTCAACCACACTGAAAGCTATTTAGAAACACACACACACACACACACACACACACACACACACACACACACACACACAATGCACACACAGTTGCATACATACGTGCACATATACTCATACAAACAGATGTGCAAACATAAATGTACACAGTTATACACAGATCACACACACTTAAACACAAGGGCTCTTGTGTATGCCAGCAGGTTGTTAGTGGTCTTGGAAAACAGTGGGATCAGGGGGTGACAAGCAGAAGCAAGACTAAATTGACCTTAGGAGAATGAGAGAAGCAAAGATGGAGACAGACATTTTGTTATGCTAGGAAAGTGAGGCTGTAATTAGTGGGGAGAGAGATAACATCAAGGCTGAGTTATATCAGGTTTTTGTTTTTAAGGAGGTACATGCCTATCAATTTGCAAGATTTTGGAGGATATTGGGGTTCAGTGGGCACTGATCACAATTATTAGATTCTTGTTTCCTGGCACAAGGAATTGGACAAAAATACACAGACAGTAACAACATCAGAAACAGCCAAGAAAGAACACACTTCCCAGGAAGGATCTATGCTGGAACAAGGAGAAAAATTGGAAGCTCAAAGGTGGGGACTTTCAGCAGCCAGCAGAGCCTTCACTGTAAGCACAAGGATCCGGGCACCTAGTCTGTCTCTACCACTATATCTATGCACACTAACCATGTCATACAGCCTCAACATTCTACCCGACCATGTGTCACCCTAGGTCTAGTATTGCATTGCTGTGTCTGCTGGGGAACCTTTCTTCAGAAAGGTGGGTGCTGGGCTTCTTTGATTTCTTTCCTTGTTCAAGTGTCAATTTCCCAAGCAGCTTGCAAAGGCTTCCAGTCTCTCCAGCAATCCTGGCCCCAGTATTTTTTCACCCCTCTGGTTCTCACACAATGTATATTCATCATTTCACATCTGGCTATACACACATGTAAACATTTGGACAAGGTTTTGCTTTTTCTTTTTACCCATGTGGGTTACTTAATTCTTTGTGCTCCAAACATGGATGCTACTTCATAGCATTTGTTTTAATAAGTATCCAATATATGAACATGACTATTTACAGCAACATCTGTGACCATGAACTATGCACCCTCTGCAATTTCTGCTTTCTCTAACCAAGGGTTGACTTTAAGTTTTAAGTATGACATAACTCCATTTACCCAAAATATTGTGGTAGAGACTATTCTGTAGCTATAAGTTGTAGCATTTCACAGTAACTAATGTCCACACACACCAAGAGTTGACATCTATGACTTTATTGTTTTACCTACTTGATCTGTCAAAGAATAGAGAGTAACTATTCAGCTCTCATGGGCACTTAACACATTCTCTCTGTATTTCAATCTGCCTTTTCTCTCTCTGGTTTGATTCTCCATTGTTTGGCCCACGAAGGCTTTCAGCTGTCATCTCCATGTATCGAAATAAACACTTTGTCAATAATTCACTGTCTATTTTGTCCTGTTTAATGCTTTTTCACTTTGATTTTACTCTGTACTGAGTGTGGATTACCCCTTGAGCTCTCCCTGACTTTTGTGTGCTGCACATCTGTCCAGCCCTTCACTTTCAATCTTCCCAGACTTCTTTGCTTTGGCCATGTGTCAGTGTGCAGACTGACTTCTTTTTGTTCCAGCTTAAAGGTCTCTAGTGATGAACTTAATCCCTTCAAATGTTTCATTTGGTCCAATTCCTTGTGCTCTTTTTATTCTAATTGTCTTCATTTTATCACCGCAGCGCCTTCCTTTTGTGAATTAGGACTGTAAGAGTCTCTGCGGTGTTGATTCAGTTGGTTGCCTTTAACATACCTTCCAAGTCCTGAGTACACAGGTGCACAATACAAACTTAATGTAAACACAAGCACACAACACAGATGCATATATTCATACTTGCATGTATACACATGCATAAATACACACACACACAGAGTACACATTGGAGAAATTCTGCATTGTGCAAAGTCACACTTCCTAGTATTACACACACACACACACACACATACACACACACACACACACACACACACACACACACACACACACACACACACTTTTAAATCCTTGCAAAATTAAGCCTCCAGATTTCCAAGTTCTACTGTACAGTCCACAATTTAACAATGTTTATTAGTTTCAATCCCTGTTCCTTCCATAGAGTCTAGTGTAAGAATTGTTGCTATGTGGCCAGAAGCCACAACCACAGCAAGCATTAACTGTGTATTTGAATGTTTCAGTCAGAGTTGGCATCTCTTCCTATGGTCCTCCTGTTAATTTTAGGTGGCTCCGTTTCCTTGACTCTGTTTCCAGGTCTATTAGTGTGTCAAACTCTGTCTAGACAACATGCTATAACTTCCTTTTCTTTTTGAAAGAGGGAATCTTTGTAAACCCCTGAAATTGTGATCCTGCCTGAGTTCTTGAGTGCTGAGATGTCATCCAATAAGACCACTATGTTTTCAAAGCCTTTGTGTCAAGCACTTTAAGTCTCCAATGAGATTTAATATTTTTTAAAGCTCAGTTTCACACAAAACAAGAATAGGATATGGGAAAGCTCCCTACAGACATTCCTCTCCTCGAATGCCATGGAGAGCAAAGAGTATTGCACCATTGTGTATTGTATACCAGTAGAAGCTGTGAAATGGGAGGCAGTGGACCCCAACACCCAGGACCAGGCATCAGCCTCACAGACGAGGCTAAGGAGATTCCTGGTGTTCGGATCACTAAAATCTTTCATTGCTTCTTATTCATAATGCTTTTTCACCCTCCTTCCTTAGTCTATAGTGAAGCTAAGCTTAAGGAGTGACAGGTTGGCTAGGTTCTAGGCCAGACTGAAGCTATCTTATCTGTTTTGTCAATGCTGCTCTCAGAGTGGTTTTGGCCTGCTTCCCCTCCCCATCCCAAGATCACCTTCTCATCAGTGTGTTATCCTCAGGGAGATGTACCCCAATATGTGATCAAGTCAGATAAGAAGGGTGGAGAAAGAACATTAAAAATGGCCTTATAGGTTCCAGTGCATCTCTCCCTAGGGGATATGCTGCCCTATCCAGTCATACTGAGATTTAAAGTGACGCTCTGGTTTCTTCACACAGTTACTATGATTTTACTACAACAGAAGGGGCTTGGGGCTGGTGCAACAAATACAGCCAGGTCACCAATTCAGACTGCCATTAGAAGTGGGGTGAAACTAGAAAGAGCAAAAAACAGAAACTGAGCTCCTCAAAAGAGCACCTTTCCTACCCGAGGAAGCCAGAGATTAACTCATTGGAGGCAACAAGTCAGAATAAAATTAACAATAATATTTTATCTTATAAGAGATGCCTATGTTTATCAATAATTAACAGAGTCACTAAGTACAAGTCTGACAGGTGTCATAGAAATCAAGTCAGAAAGAGTAAGGAAACCTAACCACACAGTCCAAAGCAAGGGCTGGGTGCAAGATTTGCTTAGCTTTCATGGGAATCACAAAGGATGCTGAGTCTAGCCTGGGTGCTGAGAGTACACAGCTGGTGACAGAGGAAACACACCTATATATCTGAGTGTTACTGTGTTACTTACTTTCCTGTTGCTGTGATAAAATACCATGGCTAAATCAACTGACAGAAGGTTTCTTTCGAATTAGTGTTCCAGAAGGATAGAACCCATGATGTCAGGGAAGGCATGGCATGGCAGCAGGAGGAGAAAACTGGCTGATCACATTTTCATCCACACATAATGAAGAAAGGAAGAATAGAAAGTGGGGCAAGGCTGCAAATGCTCAAAAGCCCACCCCCATTGACATACTTCCTCCAGCAAGGCCCACACCTCCAAAAGGTTTCATAACCTCCCACAATCAGTACTGTCAGGGGAGGCTCAGGTTCAAATACACGAGCCTGCAGGCAAAGGTTCTCAGTCAAATCACAGCTGTGGTCAACTTAGGAATCTACTCAAGTTGAAAGATGCTTCTGATATTGTGCCAGGAAAACTCTACAGTGATCAGCTATTGAGTGTAAGCGCCAGTGGTTACTTACTGAGCCAGTCTTCTGATAAGGTCAGTGGAAATGAATCAGGCCAGGTTGGAGGGGGCTCAGCAAGAATGAGGCTGAGAGAAGTTTATTCCAAGCCATTAGGCTTTTTATACAATTATTAAAACAGAATATAATGGCAATTGCCATGATATAATGGGAGTTTCAAGCCAGACAGGGTATGTAACATTGATGTCTATACTAATTCTACATACTTTGCTGACTTCTGGGGTACAGAGGAAAACAGGTAACCTGCATGCTTCACTGAGGGGATACCTCAGTTTCTGAGGAACTGAAAGGCACACAGTGCCCCATGACTTGTGCACTCAAACCTTAGAAACCCATGATTCATGCCTCTGAAGGCCGTGGGACCAGGCCAACTCTACGATTAAACTAGTTTCATTGCTGTTAGCAAATATTCAATAGGAAGAAACTTAAGGTGGGGTTTATTTGGGTTCAAGGTTTGAGAGGACAGGCCATAATAGTAGGAAGGTAACAGAATAGAGAATTCATAGAATTACTGAGGCATCAAGACTGACATATAAAGAAAGGCATTGGGCAGAAAGACTTGAAATCCCTCCCACCAGGATTACAAGAGTGTTGCAGAGCATCTTCACAGTTTAAAGACACAGTCAATCATGGCAGGGAAGCCATAATATCAGGAGCATGAGGCAGCTGGTCACACTGCCTCTGCAGTTAGGAAGCTGAATGAGTGTCCATGTTCAGCTCACATTCTCCTTTTTGATCAGTCTGAGACCCTAGTTTATGTCATAGGAGTGTCCTCCTTTAGGGTTGGTCATCCTTGCTCACTTAAACCTTTCTGGAAACACCCTTATGACACACACAGAGGTATGTTTCCATGGTTATTTTAAATTCATCTGAGTTGATAATGAAGATGAGCCATCACAGCTATCTAGGATTACAGCTTCACAGAACTGACACGGTCGTGATACTGGCCAGGTGCAAAGTTTCAGCAGCCAGGAGAGGAGGTCCCAGGATCTGCTGTACAGCAAGAGGACTATAATTACACAGCAATGTGGAGACTTCACACATGCTCAGAATAAATGCCATAAAGAAATATTCAGTGCCTGATGTGTTCAGTGTTTTAATTAATTACATTATTCCACAATATGCATATAATATCACATTGTGCTCTATAAATGTATGCAATTGTTACTGGGCAAAATTTCAAATATCTCATACCAAAAACTGACAGGTAAATGAAGTAGGAATATGTTAGTGGGCTTTATGCAATCATTCCACATTGTATATAAATATAATAGCACAATATCTGCCATCCATTTACATAATTATAATTTGTCAACTAAAAATATCATTAATTTAAAAATAAACTATACAAAGGGAATGAGAATCTATCAAAACTGAGAATTACAATAAAATAAATCACAAAATATGTGAAAATAAAAGAATGTTTGAATTCACTCTCTCACATTTTGATTCAATAGCTGTCCAAATAGAATATCCATGGACTAAAATATAGACACCATGAAGTTATAAGATATTGGTACAGAGAATGTAAAATGGAGATTTGGGGGACTTGGGTAGCAGAAAGAGATTACATGAGCTTCAGAATTCAAGGAGAAAAAGAGAGACTATACAGAGAATGAGCTAAAACTTTTCAGTGTTTATGAATACTAATAATTTCCACAAAGCTTGCCCAACCTCTAGCAAGGTTCAATAACTTCAAGCCCAGGTCCAGGTAAAGCATAGCATCAAAGACCAAAGGAAGACCTGAAAGGCACCAGAAACACACAGGAGGCATTACCTTCAAAGGAGCTGTGAGTAATGGGCTCTCGTGGCCTACTAGTAGCCAAAGATACTAGAAGACTGGCCATGAGCTGAGAGAAAATTATTGCCACCTGATGTTGTATTCCAAGGGAGTAGAGATGAATATTTTCACATAGATAACCCCCCCACACACACACACACAAGCACATGAACAAATCAACATCTTACTTGTATAGTTGGGCTAGCGTTATTTAGAAGGACAAACAGAAGGGAAATGTATAAACAAAGCTAGATGGGGGAATCAGCAGAGGATTGGCTCACCTGATTCTGGAGACTGAGTCTCAAAGTGAGCATCTTGCAAGGGGATGCTCTGGGTTACCATAGTTAGTCTGAGTCTCAGAGGGCTCAAAACTAGACAAGACCCCCATATTTCTTTGCCTGAGGCTGAAGACCTAAGTGCATCTGGAAAAGTCTTGGGGTCTAAAGTCAGAGATCTTGGAGTTCTGATATTCAGGGACAGGAGATAGCTGACCTGTCTCCAGAAGGAAGAACATGGGTTTGTCCTTCCCCTATCTTTGCACCCCATATGTTAGATGCTGCCCACTTTCAGTAGGAACTTACCTACCTTATACACTGACGCATCCACCAGCCTCACAGACTTACTCGGAGTCTCAGCATTCTAGTTAAATTCTAACCCATCTGAACTCCCATTTCAGAATGGCGAGGAATGGGCTCTGCCTTCAATGGAATAATTAACACATTATAGAGAATAGACAATATTCTAAAAGACATCCACGATCAGCCATCATGCCACTGAAAGTTATACTTCAGTTGTAAGAAAACTGATTTCTAAAGGGACACCCAAGGTCCAAAGAGGACCCGAAGGGCCTGGTGCTGGGTGGTAGAGTGCTTGTCTGGCATGTACAAGACCTTAGATCTTACACAGTCACAGACATATGTCACAGACTTGGAACTTGAACTCTCTTCAACAAAGTGGCAACTGTATTCTTTGGAGTCAAAACAGAAGGTAAAGCTAGAAGCTTTAAAAAAAATCCCCTAAATAGGTCTATATGTAGTGTAAGAGTAGATACCATTGCCTTTGTACATAGTGTTTGAAGCAGTTAGAGATATTGATCACCTCAAAATTTTCTGGAGTTTAAATTCAGTACAAAGCTTGTTGAATATCCACAAAGACAGAACTAGTAGTTTTATTAAAAAGAAAAAAGTAAAAAATGATGGGATGTGGTTCAGATCTGATTTAGGCTGATGGCCCTGACCTGTCATGTACATCAAAATGGACCACACAGCTAGCATGTGGCAAGATCCAGACCACAGGAAACAGATGTGGAACATGCTGAAAGAAAGAAGGCAGGTAGGAAGTGCTTGCATTGCTTTCACTGTGCATCTATGGACATTTTGCAACTAATACATAGGAAGGGGTTCCCATTAGAAGACAGGAACCTGGATCAGTTGAGAAGACAAAGAACAAATGCCTATTTATACCTGATTGGGCACCAAGGATTTTCCAAAGACACAATTCTATCCAAGTCCTCCTTGAAGAATAACTAGTTTATCAGACTTCCTTACAGGAACATGGGGAAGGTGGTACTTAAGGGACATGGTAATTCAAAATTAGCTACATCATTGAAAATGTCTACTCCTGCCTGGGTGACAGCCTCAGTAAACAGTATCATGAAGTCCGGCCTTCATATCATCTTCTAGCCTCTTCCAAGACCACCTGTAGCTAAGGCACTACAGGAGGAGAATAAGGACTGTAATCCCAGGGGAGGGTCTTGTGACCCAAGTCCCATCCTTCTACCAGAGAGGGTAAATAACTCCACTACAGTTTCCAAAGACCTAGCTATTACTGCATTGTTCTGCTTATTTTGTTGCCATGACTACAGGGTCAACTGTTCTATATGTATCTGTTGCACCCTCTGCTCCATGACAGTAAGGTCATGCTAGGAGGAAATGACTGCTTCCAGACACAAGTTCAGATGTGTCAGATGGCCCAACTAGGATTAGGGGGAGGTAAACTGAACTCTCCTGACCCACAGCACTGGGGCAGCATAAGTTCTGACCAGTCATAATGAAACATTTTTTTCTCAACAACTATGACATTAGCAGAATCCCCAAAGGGCCAAATTAGCAGTGGAAGGGGAATGTTAAGCAAACTCCCACAGAATGCTTGCTGATGTCCCTCAAATAAACAGTACTTATCTGCAGGCAAATACCTGTTTTGAAGATCAGCCTGTGCTTGGCTTTAAGTCACCCTGTGTGGTATAAGACAATGGCTTCAGACTGGGTCTCTCCTGGGAGACATTCATACAAGCCACATTTGGCTTCATTTTGAGTGTGGACGCAGAGGCTGGATGGCTCCACATCTTGTCATCACATAGACATCACTGATTTCAAAGCAGTACCCATGGGATCAAAGACCCAACATGGGCCCCAAAATATTGTGGGTCTCTTGTCCTTGGAAATTCCTGAAACCGAGGCTGATTTTCCTTCCAAAATTACCTTTAAAAAAATGAAATGATTTGCCTAATGCTGTTCTCATTCTCTGTTTCTCTCTTTCTCCCTCTCCTCACTCTCCTCCCTCCCACCTCCACCTCCCTCCCTCTCTCCACCACAACCCTCCCCCCCCCGTGTGTGTGTGTGTGTGTGTGTGTGTGTGTGTGTGTGTGTGTGTGTGACATTGTATACGGGTGCTCACAAAGTCCAGAAGAGAACAGTAGATCCCTTGGAGCTGGAGTAACAGATGGTTATGAACTGCATGATATGAGTTCTGGGAACTAAACTTGAATCCACTGCAAGGGCAGTAAGTCCTCTTAAACACTGAGTCCCCTCTCCAGTCCTCATGGGCCTCATCCACTGCTCGAATCACCACTCTCCTGTACTCACCTCCTGTAATGTTCCGGATGTAGATGACCCTTTCCTTGAATTACAAGTAAAAGTAATTTTTTCTACAACACATTTAATTCCAGAACTTTGAGGGAAGAGGCAGGAGGATTTCTGTAAGTTCAAAGGTAGCCTGGTATGCATAGTGAGTCCTGGCCCAGCCAGTAATATATGTCTCAAAAAAGTGATTTTGCTCAAGATGAAATATATAGAGAACCTCACTCTAAATTTTGGCTTATTTCTGTAGTTTTGCCTAATATTGCATTGCTAAAGATATTTAGGATATTGAACTGAGGAAATGATTGGATGAGAATTTGGGGACTGTGAAATTGGAGTAAGCTATTTTGCACATGAAGGAAAGGTTAATTCAGAGGCCAAAAGGCAGATTGCCCAGCACAAAACACCCCCACCAAATGCCCATCCCTATCCTTAGGATCCCTATACTCCTCATATATGTTGTGTGTATAGAAAAGATGTATGGTAATGAATGTGTTTTAAAAGCCACTGTGCTTGTTGAAATTTATCACAGAAACAACAGGAAACTAATACAAATGGAAATTATTGAAGAAAAATTAGCACCTGAAATTAAGGGCTCAATACATGAGTTTACTGCTAATCCATCCTCAATAAAGTACTCAGTAAAAATATCCAGGCATAAGTTCAGGAAGGTGTGAGACAGAAGTCGTGGCAGTGAGAGAGAGAGAAAGAGGAAAAGGCCAGAGAGGGATTTAACAAAGGCTCCTATAATAAAAATGATAAATTAGATAGTATGGATACCTTTTAGAAAAATATGAATTACCAATTACCTCAAGAAGAAATCATTAGAGAATTTGAAACAGTAATTTAAAACCTCTCCACAAAGATCCCTCAAGGTCCATTCATTCTTCAGAAGTGTTTGAACCATTTGGAGAAGAAAGAATTGTTTCATTTTTCTCCACCTCTTAAGGATGGTGTGGAAACAGTCTTCATGGAGTTACTGTGAGCATGTTAACCAATGCCCAGCATAGATAAGAAATAAAACCACAGCAATGAAATGAATGTGAACCCAAATAAAACACGTGTATACTCAACCCAGGTACATTTTTATTGTATTGCGAGGGTGAAGGGGCATGTAGTGGCCAGATGTGCCATCATTTGTCTGCCTCTGATGGGAGATGTTATTCTTTAAATATGTTTCTCATACTGGTTAATAAATAAAGCACTGTTGGACCAATAGGCGAGGCTAGGAGACAAGGAGGAAAGAGGAAGTAGGGAGGAGGAGTCAGGATGTAGAGCATGGAGAAAGAAGTTGCTGGCAGTGGCTCTCCGATAAGATGACCACGTGGAAATATTTAGATAAGTAGAAATGGGTTAATAATTAAGACAGAGCTAGCCCATAAACAATAATGGTAACTGGCCAACAGGATTGTATCAAATACAGAGTCTCTGAATATTATTTGGGGCCGGCGCGCCAGACTAGCGGTGGGTAGGCTGGCAGAAAACAACAAGCTACATGCTTCATTCATTATTCACTTGATTATTAAATTTTTATTAGTCAATAGTTGCATACATTTATTAATATAATAAAATGTAGTCATTGTAACTCACCCATACCTCTCTCTGACTCCAGCCCCTCTTCCTTCTCAACAAGTCACCCTCCTATTTGCATGTCTTTGTGTATGTGTGACCCATTGAGATCAATTATCTTCTAGCCAGAGCATGGCTGGCTAGGCATGTGTGGAAGATAATTTACTAGAGCATTAACAACTTTTCAGTGGTTGCACTGCTGAAAAAAAATGATATCCACTCCTCCAAAAACCATTAATATTTCCTCAAGGAGGGGTGGATTTCAAGGGTACCTCCCCTATCCAAGATGACACATTGAGGGACTCTGTCCTGTGCTGATCTTGTATAGATAAGGACCACTCATGAGTTTGCTCATGAGTGCTGTAGTTGGCATCTCTTTGAAGGATATCTCCTCATTCTCTGGTAATTATTTTTTTGAGACAGGGTTTCTTACTGAACCTGGATCCTAGTGATCCTGTAGACTGTCTGACCAGCTGGCCAGAGAGTCCCAGGTGCCCTCCTGTCTCTGGAAGTTATCCCTCCCACGCACTGGGATTACTGGCATATGTTAACTGTTTGCATAGGTCATGTAGATCCAAACTCAAGTCCTCATGCTTGTGTGGTATCAGGTGTTGATTGAACTATCTCCCCAGCTATTAACCCATGTACACATAAAACATCTAATTCTATCACAAACAAGTTTCTTCTTATAGTACCAATTTTTCAAAGTATTAACATCAAGTCAACTCAAAACACCTACAGATTAAAGTTGGAAAATGAAAACATCAAAAAACTGGAAATCAGTCTACTTCAAGACCCAGAGATACTACTCTTAGGCATTTACCCAAAGGATATTCAGTCATTCCCCAAAGGGGGGAATGCATGGATCTCCCTGGGAAGAGAAAATAGAGATCTCCTAATTCGGCTGGGGGAAAGTAGGCATGGACTCTTGAGGGACTGGGTTGGGGGATGGGCAGAGGGGAATAGTAATGAGAGAGATGACTGGAAAGCAGGCCATTGTGGGTTGGGTAGAAGCCAGATGCAAGGGAACAACTTTCACGAGTCTACAAAAATGGCCCTAGCCAAGACTCCTGGCAGCAGTGGATGCATAGCCTGAACTGGCCATCCCCTGTGAATGGATTGGTGACTACCCTAGTTGTCATCCAAGAGCTTTCATCCAGTGACTGATGGAGGCACATTCAGATTTCCAGGCCAAACATTGGGATGTATTTGGGGAGAACTGCTGAGGAGAGGAAGGAGGAATTGTAGGAAACAGGGGCAACATTGTGGAAAGCCCCCACAAAAAAACACTAATCTGTCTCATGGGAACTCACAGAGTCTGAACAAATGACTAGAGACCCTGCATGGAACCTATCTAGGATCTCAGCCTATATGTGACAGTTGTGTAGCTTGGTCTTTATGTGGGACTCCTGGCAATGGAAGCAGGGGCTGTCCTGGTACTTTGATTGGCTGTTAGAAACCTAATCCTCTTGCTGGATTGCCTTGACATCTTGAATCCAGAGGGAAGTGCTTGGTCTTATGGCAGCTTGATATACTATGCTTTGTTGAAGCTTTTGGAGGCCTGCCCTTTTCTGAGAGATTACTGAAGGGTGAATTAAGGGGGGATAAAAAGGAGGAGAGAGTGGGAAGAGAGGAGGGAGGGGAGGATTGGTTTGGGATATAAAATCAATAAATAAACTAAACCCCCCACACACAAAATCAGAAAGTGTGAAACCAACTGAGTATTTCATAAAATCCCTGTCCACTCATCCTCTGAAAGCTCCCTTCACACTGAGGTCAGAGAGGGCTCTTAGTCAGGTAAATACTATGGATACTAAGAAAAGATGTCATATAAAATGGTGAGATGCTGGAAGCATTGTCTCCCAATGTATAGTGAGGAAAACGGGTGGCTGTCCTCCACAAGAGACATATGGGGGAAAGATAAAACAGCAAATGTTGAAAAAGAGAGATGGGCTTCTAACTGCTTTCAGATAGGAGAGTTACTTATACAGATGTCATCAGAAGCTGCAGGAAAAGTGTACTAATGGGGTATTAGCATAAACCAGATTTGCATAACTATATGGCAACATTTAGGAAAATGTAACTAGAATCACACCAATTTTCAGTGAAAGTCACAGAGAAATCATTTATCACACATGGTGTAAGAAGTTGACTGAGGATGCTGATGCTATGTAGCTCCTAGCAGACAGAGCCCCCAGATTGATGGCTTGGCTGCTCCCAGCCTGTATCTGGAACCCACCATGCACCACATGAGTCTGCCATCAGGATGCTAGGCTCTCTGACCCTGAGGCAGCCTAATGATGGAGACAGAGAGTATGGACAAATGAATCTCTGATTTGTCCTTTCAGCAAGAACTGTTGTCTTAAAATCCAAACATTTGGCAGGCTACTCAATAGATAATTGGAATATTTGAAAATAGACATGTATCCTACCTGGAGGAATTATAGTAACTGGATGTGATGTGTGCTCATGGAAGCTTGGGGTGTTATCAGAATTTCATAGCCTTGGGATGAAAAGCAGACAGTAGACAAATGCAGGGGCAACTAGTTCCCTATCTAAAACATACCCCAGACTTTATGCCATATTTCATTCAAGCTTCTGTTCCAGAACAATAGAGTATAAAAGCACAATTAATTATGAAATGAACAGTTCAAAGGCGATGTGATGGGAATAGAGATTATTTAAGCAGGAAGCACAGAACAATTATAGGATGAAAAGCTGGGTCAGAAAGACCATTCAGCAGGAAAAGGTACTCACCACCAAGCATGATAACTTGAGTTTGATACCCAGAAACCATACTGTGGAAGAAGAGAACCAACTCTCACAAGATGTCCGGTAGCCTCCATGCAAACACCATGGCATATATATGCCATATACACAAACATAAAATTAAAACTGTAATTTAAGAAAGATAACTCATTAATATCAAAGGCATTAACATTTAGACCTTTTCTAAATCCAAAAGTCACATTGAAAAGCAGGATTGCATCCAATGAACTGCAAAGTGATTTTTGGAATGGTTGTCACTGACAGGTTGGCCTATGATGTGACGTCAGATAGTCAGGGTCTAAGCTATATAAAGAACTCTTCCAAATCCATCAGAGAAAATTCAATACAAGTGCTCTGAAAACATTCAAAGAAATGTGCTCATAAATAGAAAAGCCAATGCAAACCAGAAATGAGCAACAATAGTCTGACAGGGTATAAGTCACAATTAGCTACCAGGAAACAGTCACTGAGCTACTCTGGTGAGCCACTGCACAGTCTCCAGGGCAATGGATACTGGAGTCTGACAATAAGAACCCTGGCCAAGTTGTTGAGTGATGGGGACATTATACATAGTCGGCTGGAGTATAAATTGATACAAGGACTTTAGAAGGCATTTGTCACTCCCAGATAAGTGAGAATGTGAATGTCCTATGACCCAGCAATTCCACCCTTCATCTCATGTGTCATTTACCCACAGTTGAAGAGATGAATGTGGCCATGGACGTAATGAGCCTGCATCTGCGCATGTCAATGAAGACCAGACAGTGAGCACTGTGCCACTGACCAAAGCATGCCATGGAGGAATAATGCTAACCATGAAGATAATGCCTGGGGCTTTCTGAGAACCACCATTTAGTCCAAGAGTTCCATGTGTATCCTCAGTCTTAGGAAATGCACTTTGTCATTTGTCATTGTCTACAAAGGAAAATACAGAGGGACATGGCCACAGACAGGTCTTGCCCCATAGCTGCCAAGATGGAAAGTGGGAGCATGGGGATTTTAACTCAGATCCCTGGAACCAGGGGCTTGCCAGAGAACACGAGCTCCTGCCTGAGAGATTTCAAACAGATAATGCTGGAGCAGGCTGTATGAGAACACCTTCCCAAGTGGCAAAGCCATAAAGAGAAACAAGGGGACTGCTTGAAATAGCTAAAGCCAGCCAGTCTTGGAGATAAGTGGGGTCCTGTTCTTGAACATCTTCAGGACTATTGCTGTCCCTCTGGAAATCCCAGTGCTCAGGCCAGAGCACCTCTTCATAACTTAAAGCCATTCTTTAAATGGGTGGATACCATCATTAATGAAGTTAGAAGTTTGTGTCCTCTACACATTCCCACAGGGAATCTCACCCCAGGATGATAGTTCCAGAGAGGGAGGTTGGACAGGGTCAGAGACGGAGGTGCAGCTCTATGGGTGGTGTCCTCACCAAGAAGCCTTTGTCCTGCCTTGTACCTTCCAATGTGGAGAATATATGAGAAAGCACTATTTGAGAGATAGGAAGTAGCCCTCGCCACACATAGGCTCCACAGGTGCCTTGGCTTAGCCTTCACTTTCTAGAACAGTGGTTCTCTACCTTTGCAATGTTGTGATCCTTTAATACAGTACCTCATGTTGTGGTGACCCTCAACCATACAATTATCTCATTGCTACTTTGTAACTGTAATTTTGCTATTCTTATGACTTGTAATGTAAATATCTGATATACAGGCTATCTGATATGTGATCCCAAAGGGGTCTTGACTCACAGATTGAGAACCACTGGTCTAGAAACACCAGGAGCACATGTCTATCTGTCATGTTCTCTATCAGCTGGGACAGATGGGTGACTAAAGCCACAGATATCAAACATGCTCTTCCTGCTGTGTCACCCTAGAATAGTTTTTATAAGGGAAAAATGCCACCATGGTCACAGTGGAAATAACAATTCCTCTTCCCATCTTCTGGGGAAGGCAGGGTTTTCCCTTCCAAGTCACCCACCTTAGCTTCCTAGTTAGGCTCTATGGTGACAAGACCCTTCTATCTTGTGTAGATTCATTTTCATAGAAAGTCTGGGTCAATGACCAGAGCAGAGGTGGCAGTGAGTCAATTATTATATAAGAATAAAGCTCTCACCATCATTCCTGAGAGCCAGGATGTTAGTTGTGTGACATATGTAACACCAGCACACTCTGAAAACCAAATATGAGTCACAGGACAGGTATTGATAGTCAGTTGAATCACATGTATAATCAATAAGAAATTAGCAATTTGAGTTTTATTTGGGGGGGCTCAGACCTAATCAAATGGATGCACCATCAACCACAACTTTATAGTTGGTAGCACTACTGGGGTAGGAGACAGGTAAGAGGAGAGTCACTGGAGTCATGTTCTTGGGGGTTTGCTTGCCCTGGTGAAGGCTGTCACCTTCCTGCTCTTCCATGATGGATTCATCTCTTAAGTCATGAGCAAAACAAGTCAGTCCCCATTTCAAGTAGTGTATTCCAGGACATTTGTCACAGCACTGGAAAAGTAACAAAGAGAATGGCTGTGAGGGACACCCCTGCCAGCTGATCTTGGACAAGCTGTTTAGGCTGCAGCTTCTGGGACAGCTTAGCCATGACGTCAGAGTCAAAGAAAGCCTCCATTTGCCCCATAAGAGACACCTGCTCTTAATATTAACAAGAAAGGGAACCCAGAGTATGGCGAACAGAGAGGTCAGTACATAGGACTGGAGAAAAGATGTCATGACTTAGGGAGAGTCCTGCAAAGGTGACTGGCTAGCTAGGACCCAGGCATTTCTAAATGTGGGTGTCCCCACAGTAGCAGGAGTCACAGGGTCTAACCTGTCCTGGCTTGAGAATCTTGGTAGCATTTATGTTTAGTGTGTCACATATAACAGGCCCCAACCAGAAACTACTGTTTATTAGTGAGACACTAGTTTGGGATTTCCATTTGGCATATATTTAAAGCAATCTGCAGCTTCACATAGCTCCACTGGATTTCCAAGGTATA
Organism: Cricetiscus sungorus; assembly: GCA_030556225.1. Classification (NCBI taxonomy): domain Eukaryota; kingdom Metazoa; phylum Chordata; class Mammalia; order Rodentia; family Cricetidae; genus Cricetiscus; species Cricetiscus sungorus. The sequence continues at coordinate 15,697,593 of JANBXA010000031.1, read as the reverse complement.
TTTATTTGTGACTTGTGACCAATCAGAGTCTGTAAAGTGATGGAATGCCGAGTGACACATTTAAATGCCCTGTGTGTCTTTGTTCACTTGTCACTGTTCCTACAATTGTGTGTTTTATGAGTTTGCAAGAGAGAGATGCCATACTCCTATGTTGTCTAAAAACAACCTGCTTTTAAACTGATGGTGATGCTGATGATCTTATTCAAATTCAAGGCAGGTTCCTCACCATGATATGAAAATGATTCCAGAGAAGAAGAAAGATGGTGTGGTCTGCTTGTTGGATTTTTGACCCAAATACTCTAGACTATCTCCCTGAAATGCTCCTGGGTAGCAGTACAGAATGTAACCAGCCTAGGTCCTGCACACTTGCCCTCCACTCCTCTCCAGGCACAGCCATTCTACATCCAAGTGGCCCAGGGGATTCTCAGCAGCAGGGCAGAATCTCAATTTCTTATATCCCCACATTTTGGAGCTGAATGCAAAATGATTCCTCCTTCCTCTTGAAGTCCATGGAGGTTGCTTAGAAAGAAATGGGGTTTTCTGCATTTGCTGTGAAGGAGAGATAATTATATACAGCTGGCAAGCACAATGTTCATTTGCATCAGTATACCTGATCTCCCTGTGGATATCCAAGACAGGCAGGAGAAGCCTGTGCAAGACATATCTGTGATGGGTCTACAGATCCACTCCTCTCTGCATTCAGTGTAACTGTCTTATGAGAGCCCTTCTCATAAGAAGACTGGTCTCACTGGACTCTGTCCCAGTTCAGGTCTACATCCCAGACACCTGGCACATTATCCAGATAAGTTAGTTGTTATTGCATTTCTTTTTGTGTGTTTGTGTGTCATGTTTCTCTCAGTGTGGTGGGCATGTATGTGTAGGGGTGCACAAGTGTGTACCAGTACATGTACATATGTGTGTGCATGCATGTAGAAGTCTGTAGTTGATACCAGGAGTCTTCTTTGATTTCTCTCTACGTTATTCTTTGAGGCAAGGTCTCTCACCTGAACCTGGAGTTCACTGATGCAGGCTAATATTGTTAGTCAGCTTACTCCATAGATTCCTTTGCCTTTGCCTTCCAAGTACTAGAGTGACTGGTGTGCTTCCGTGCCCATTCAGCATTTCTATAGGTTTGGGGGATACCCCCTAACTCTGGTTCTCACACTTCCAAGGTGGGTCATCTCCCTAGGCAAAGGTTTTATTTGCAAGGGGAATATTACTACTAACAGTTGAGTAAAGCAGGTAGTTGGGTTTGGTGGTTCATCCATTCAGGTAGCACCACTGGCCTGTGAGGTCCAGGGACCTCTTCCTGTCTCTGCTCTCTTGGTGCTTGAGCTGTAGACATGTGCTACTGTACCCCATTTTTACACAGAGGTGCAGTATCCCAAGTTGGGTCCCTGTGCTTGTGAAGCAGGTAATTTACTAGCTGAGCCATCTTCAGCACAAAACTTTCATATTTCCTATTTCAGTATCTTTTCTTTACCCATGAACAGGAAATCCACAGCTATCTACATGTTGAGTAAATGACCAAAAAATAGTCTCAATTAAGGAATGCAAGTTTTCTATAAATATTAGATACTAAAAAGTCTAAATTAGTTAAGTTATTGATTAAATAATGACTTGTTTAATTCAATTAATAAAATTAAATTTGGAAAATTTATTGTTTCTCCTTTCCAAATGTAGATAGAGAATGTGTATGTTCTATTGAACTAAACACCAAGGAAGTCATTTGTGTTTGTTGTCAATTTTATTTTTCACCATATGGCCCTGGTTGCCCTGGAAATTGCTATGTAGACCAAACTGGCCTTTAACTCATAGAGATACATCTATTTATGCCTTCTGAGTGTAACCCACCATGCTCTGCCAATAAAGATATTTTAAATGAAAAATTCTTGCCACCTAAATCTAGGGGAAAGCATTTACAGAGATGAGATGCCATGAAGGTTAGAATTCAGGATGATTTGTGATTTCCAGTGACAAATTGAAGTTTTAATATAACACAATCAAAAATTCACAATGTCCCTACACATACACAATTTAAGTATCCTATACACATCAGTCAAGACATGTTTTGTGTCAGAGTTAACTTTGGATCTAAAACACACCCCAGAACTTCCACAACAACCTAGGCTTAACTAAATCTTACAGACCTGTGTGGTGTTCTGTGTTTCTGCCTTGCAAGTCAGGCCTGGGGCTTCACAATGACACTTTCTGAAAGAATTCTCTGTACTTCTGTTACATTTTGTTCAAAACTCTTCAATCAAATTATTCTACATATTAAGTCCCAAAGTATAATTGAGGGTTTAAGGCTTTGGGCAAATTGCAATTATTGTAATATTTATCTGTCTTAAAGCAAGCAAGAAAGGGATCCTGTTAAACTGTAAGACTTTAATGGAGATAATATTTAATTTCAAAAGTCTATAATTCATTTTGTGATGTGTCTACTTTTGAGGAGAGAGTTTTGATTAAAGTATTGCCCTCTTAGTATTCTATTAAGAGAAGTTTCAAATATACACAGAGACTGAAAAAAGTCTTTAGGGACCAGCATGAGGTCTCAGTACCTTATCCAACAACCGTAGCTACCATACTTAGGTTGCCACAGCTCCAGCCATAGGTTTATTATTTAGTCAATGAGTTTTCTAGTCATTTTTATGTACATTTAGATGTCACATCTCACCTCTGAACATTTAGATTTGGTGAGATGGCTCACTAGGCAAACAAGCTTGCTGCCAAGCTTGATGGCATGAGTTCAATCCCAATCACCCCCATGGTGGGAGAAAAGGATTGATTCTTACAAGTTGTCCTTGGACCTCCACACTTGTGACATGGCATATGTGGGCTTGTGCTTGTGCATATACATAAAACAAACAAATATATGTAATTGAAAAAACATTCAACATGTATAGAGCTAACTTCAAAGTACATTTGTAATCTTTCACCTAGAATTTTTGTACTGTTGAAAGCTCAGTTTTTAGGTTATTTGAATGATTTTGACAAGAGCACTGGCAGATCTGGAAAGATATAGTCCATTCTACTTCTGCCCACTTCACCCAGCAGCATAATTCTTGAGTAACAGAAGGTTTTAGCAAATGGATTCTTTTATTCAGAATGAATTTATGCAAATCGTCCTTGCATTTGTACCATGAGAAATTCCCTAATCTGCCTTGTTCAACACACTATAGTTTGTTTATGAGGTGGGTGTGTTTAACTGTTGGTCTGTTGGTAGACACATTTCCAGTTAAGGGCTCCATGAAAAAGGTGTCAGAACACTTGAAAAGGACTTTTCATACACATATGATTTCATTTCTTGGACATATGTTTGTTTTAGAAGAAACTGTCCAATATTTTTCAAAGTGGTGGCAGCATTCAAAAATGTTATCCAAAGTGTGAGAGTGCCAACTGCTGTCTGCCCTCTTGCCATCCCATCCCATGCCACCATGGTGTTTAGACTCAGAGCAAGGGCCTTGTGGCTTAAGTTAATTCCTGAGTACTAATAAAGCCAAATATTTTTTCATGTATTTGCCGGCTGTTTGTAAATATTCCTTAAGATATTTTCATGTTCCAAATTAGCTTGTTGCTCTCAGACAAATAAATCAATAAAAATTCCCTTTAGAGACATTCTGAAGTATGTCTATGTCTATGTATATGTATTTGTATATGTGTGTTTTATATATATATATATATATATTAGTATAGGTAACTATAACATATTATATATAAGTATAATATAGAAGCATGATATATACAATATAATACATGTATGTATTTATATATAATATTATATACATACACACACACACATATATATATATATATATATATATATATATATATATACACACACACATTGATGGCCTATTCATCAACTTATTTTTGTCTTTAAATCAGAAGATATAAATTTTATGACACAAAAGCATTTTTCATTTTCTCTTTTTTTAGTGACTGATGGTGCCATACTAAGACATAACATAGCTCCAGCTCATATTCTTGTGCTTTCTCCTTGGATATAGGAGGTAAGGGTTGCAACTTTCCTATACATCCTAGTTCATCCAACACCATGTGTTCAATTGACTATTTCTTCCAAATACATAATTATGGAGTTGTTGTATGCACCTGTTTCAGTTTATATGTACCACATGCATGCAGAAGCATGTGGTGGCCAGAAGAGATCATTGCATACCCTGTAACAGGGGTTTGTTAGCCAGCATGTGGGTACTAGGTACTGAACTGGGTCCTCTGCAGAAGCATTAAGTGCTCTTAACCATGAGCCATCTCTCCAGCACTGGGGCCATTTCTTTAAAACTTTAGACACTATGCTTTGGGGTTTTGTCTTAATTATCTCTTATGTAACCTAACACACCCTGGAATTATCTGAGGGAGTCTCAATTGAGGAATTGCATGGCTCAGATTAGCCTGTGGCTACATCTGTGAGAGATTGTCTTGACTGACAATGGATGTGAGAGAGTCTAGCCCACCGTGGTACCATCCCCAAGCAGGTGGTTTGGGGATGTATAAGAACACCAGCTAGTTGAGCAAGGCAAAGAGCCAACCATCAATGTTGTGTCAGTTTCTTCTTTAGTTCCTCAATGTAGGAACTATGTAGGAACAATGTAGACTGGAGGTATAGCTTTCCTTCCCAAGTTGCTCTTGGTCAGAGGGTTTTGTCATAGTGACAGTGAGGAACAGAAAGAGATTTTCTATCAAGTTCAAGAATTAGTCGATATATTCCTGCCTCAAAATCACATAGTCCTCATTGCCTTAAGTTTAGTAACTGGAGAAAATTATTTACTTTCAAAGATTAATTTCAATGGTAGTAATTTATATTTCTTCATAATGTTCTGAAGTTGTCAAATTCTACCAGGATTCTTTATGATATTGTGGTTTATATACAGAGTGAAAATCAACTAGGGAACAGGAATGTCTTAACAAATGGACTGAAACTGAAACTCTTTTGTCTGTCTATCTGTCTATTTATATGTCAATCTGTCTATTTATCTGCCCATCATACATCTATCATCTATCTCTGTCCCTTTCCTTTTATTATAGATTTTGGACTATTCAGACTTTCTATGTCATTTTGGGTCTTGTGTCTTATTCAATGTATGTACCCAGTTTATTAAGCTTAATGGCATAAAGGTTTTCAAAACATGATCTTATGTCCTTCTATTATCTATAAGGCCTCTCGTGATGCACCCTTAATTTATTGGCGCAATCATTATGTGAAGTTTACAACGATTTATTGATATTTTTGGTCTTCAAAAATCCCGTTTCATGGAGGTGGCAAGAGATTGTAAGCTCAAAGCCTGCTGGGATAGAAAGTGAATCCAAAGCAAGCCTGAGTAAATTGGCAAGATTCTGCTTCAAAATAAAGTAACAAAGAAGGGATGAGGGCTGGAGATGTGCCTTAGCGGGGGAACTGCCTACCTAGCATACAGGGGCCTGAGTTCTATCCCAAGAACCACACAAAAAAGGCTCATTAACTTCTCTGCTGCTTTCCTCTTCTTTATAATTTTGACTGTCATTCTTAACTTTATTTAAATTTATAAGATAGGGTGTCACTATGTAGACCAGGCTGGTTTGGAACTTATAGCCATCTACCTGCTTCTGTCTCTCAAGGGCTGTGGCTGAAGGTGTTCACTACCATGGCGGGCTAATTCTTATTTTTCTTATCTTTCTTCCTACCTATTGTGTCAGTTTCATTTCTATTTTTTTTTTTGCCTCTAAAGAAAGTTGACTTTCTAACACTCCAATTTTGAGAATTTTTACTGTTTCAATTCCCCCTCAAAAAAGTGTGGCTTCAGAGCTACCCTGTGGAAGTTTAATTAAGATCCTGAAGCTTTTATGTATTTTCATTTCCATTGTGGCTGATACAATTTTCTCTTGTGATTTTTCTTTGGATCCATTTTTACTTAGGCATGTTGCTTAATTTCTCTGTTTTCTTAGATGTCATATTGTTGATTTCCAACCTAGTTTCATTCTATTCAGTAATGGTATCCCATAATCTTACAATTACTTTAATTTATTGATCTGTGTTTTACAGTCTACCTTACGGTATTTTCTGGTGATCATTTCATATCTGCACTTGGTTGACATGTGGAGTTGAAATTGCTGCTTGTGACATGGGCATCAATAAAAGTCAGTTCAGTAAAGGTGACTGCTAGGTTTTCTGTGCCAACTGTTTAGATGGAATAAAACATCTGCTATGGACATGGTATTAAGTAGTGCCATTCTAAACATTTTCCTTTTAAAGTTTCAGTGTTTCTTAATATTTTAATTTAGTTCTTTGGGAATTGCAGATGATGTATTTAAATCATATTCACCCCCTAGATCCTCCTAGATCCACACATCCTTCCCTACCCACCCAACTTTGTGTTCTGCTTTTCTTTTTAAACCCATCAAATCAGTTCGTACTGCCCATATATCTTGGACTTCTGATCTTCCACTAGACCATCGACTACTTTCCAGGAGAAACGCTTCCTTCCTTCCTTCCTTCCTTCCTTCCTTCCTTCCTTCCTTCCTTCCTTTCTTTCTTTCTTTCTTTTTTCCCAGACAGGGTTTGTCTATGTAACAACTCTAGTTGTTCTGGAACTTGCTTTGTATACCAGACTGGTCTTGAATTCATAGAGATCCTCCTGTCTCTACCTCCCGAGTACTGGGAAAACAGCTTTGCCCCAGCACCATCCAGCAAGAAACACTTTGAAAGCTATCCGACTCTCCCTCTCCAAGGAACTATCAATCACCCACAACTCCTCAGCTAGAGGTGAGATGTTGAGCCCACCTGACTCCTCTGTGCTGAGATTTTTGTCTGGCTTGAGCTTGCACAGGTCTTGTACATACCGTCACAGCATCTATGAGTTCATATGTGCAGCTGCCCTCTGTATCCAGAAGACACTGCTTCCATGTAGTAACTCACCATCTCCAGGTCCTACTCTCTTTCCTACTCACTTTCTGAAATGATCCCTGAGGTTTGATAGGAAGGGCATGATACAGACATCCAATTTAGGACTGAGAATTCTGCAGTTACTTATTCTCTACCTTGACCAGTTGTGAATCCTTATGCTAGTCACCATCTACTTCATAAAGAAGCTTCTCTGATATGTATATGTGTACACACACACACAAACACACACACACACACACACACACGCACGCACGCACACACACACACACACACACACACACACACCATATGATTTAGTAACACCATGACCAAAGTAATTAGGAAGGGAAAGGGTTTATTTGGCTTACACTCCCATATCATTATTCATCATATCAGGAAGTCAGGACAGGAACTCAAATAGAGTAAGAACCTGGAGACAGGAGCTGAAACAGATACCATGGAGAGGGGTACTTCTTGCTTGACCTGACTTTTTTTTAGAATCCAGATATTGCATGGGAAATAATATTCTAGGACACAACATAGGCTGATTGATGTTTGTTTGGGAAGAAATAACTTACACCAGAAACAAATGACTACAGCAGGTTCCCACTCCAAGGATGCCCCCAGATGCCCCCTGCAACCTGACCAGGAAGTAGGAGAACAAGCTGGGGATCAAGACCCCAGACATAGACCCCACAGGTCTTGTCTACACCTGTCCCTTCGCGCCCAATGAGCATGGTCAGTGCAACAGGTGTGGGCAGGTTGGATGGATATCTCAATACATCCAGGACTACTAGCTCAGAGCTGGCATCACCCATGAAGATGGCTGGACCCCCTTGCAGTAATCACTAGTTAAGAAGATGCCCTACAGTTGGATCTTATGGAGGCAGTTTCTCATTTGAGGTCTCCTTCTTTCAGATAACTAGTTTGTATCAAGTTGACATAAAACTAGCCAGCACAGTAGAATAATATCAGGAAACTCTCCTCTAGGGCCTATGACCTATTATACATACTAACAACTGTGTCAGGCATGGGTTCTTTTTGTGTAAAAGACTTAAATCTAAGCAGAAAGTGGTTGGTTACTCCTGTGGCACCTGTGCCACTATTGAAGCAATGATCATGTCCTGCCAGGGTAGTTATTATTATAAGTCCCAGGATTCACAGCTAGGTACAACTGACCATTATTTTTTTTCTTCAATGCCTTGCATAGTTTGCATGGCAATTTCCTTATGAGTGCAAGCTTGACTTACTTCTTTATGTTCTATGACTCAGGTATATGGTGTCTTTAGTCAACCTGGTCTTACAACCAACTTCTAGAGGGTAAGTAAGAGCAATGGCAGTGCGCTGCAATGTCTGTAGGGTTCTATGAGACCCCACTGACCAACAACTCCAATAACTTTCATTTCTGACATTAAGCTTTTTATTTCATGGCCTGTGGTGTCTAAATGAAGCATTGCCCCTGCCCCCACTATTAAAAGGTAACTCCATTTAACCATTTTTAAATATGTGAACGTACATGTTTTAGGAAGTTCTTGCAGTAGTAGGTTTCCAAGTGACCTTTTCAAAGGTCTTCTGGTGTTAATTTTCCCTCCCTATACTCTTTCTTCTACTCTGCCTCCCCAACATTTTTATGTTAATGGAAACACTGGGTGAAAGTACAAAGTTCTCCTGTGGCTCATTTCTGAAGCTTTTTCACTGTCATATCGTGGCACCTTTGCTATAACTGATGAAGGAACTGTCACTTTCTCTCTGTTATGAGCCATAGCCCAGAATGGACTCACTGTGGGTTTGAGATTTTGTGGGTTTAGGCAGAAGATGACGCCCTGTTCCTTCCTTATGATAACACACATCAGTGTTGCTGCCCCAACTTCCTTATGCTCCATCCCCTCCTCCTCCATCTTTCTGTGATGCTGGTAACCATGATCCTTTACTGTCTTACAGTTACATATTTTTTTTCATAATGTCACATAGCTGTGATCACTTGTCCTGCAGCCTTTGTAAACTGGCCCCTTTCTATAGTATGTACACATCCATTTCCTGTATCTTTTTACTGATGATAGCTTAGTCACACAATTGCTGGTTCCTTGTACTGGGTGGGGCTCCTGCAATTGGAACTTTTGGGACACTGCCCAGACACATGACCCCAGTAAATGGATACCTGACTCTTGTTTTACAGGCATTAGAGGGTAAGTAGTAGACCACAGGTCACACAGTGATCACCTCAGACCCAAGCCTAAGACCTCTGATGCCACTAGTGCTCCAGGAAACAGCAGCAGGATGGCTGTCTGAAATCTAGGCTTTCTCAGCCCCTCTGGACAATTTGCAAACTGATCTTGCATTATTTGTCTGTCTACAGGATTAGCCTGCTACTTTTTAACAATAATGTAACTGGTTATCTTTGAGCAATCATCAGCTTTCCTAGATTAAAATGGACACTAGGCTACAAGTTCTGATTCTCAAATGCCAAACTTTCTACCAGCAGCATTTATCCCCAGCTAGAGCCCCACCCCACTTAGGGACAAGAGTTGAAAAGGGGAACTTAGATCAGACAGTCTGGTTTGAAAGCTCAGGGGAGCTGCAGGAGCAAGGTGAAACCCAGAAGCTAGAGGTAGGAGTTCCCAGCATGGCTCACCCTAAACACTTCCCGGGCTCCCAAATCTAGGGCATAGGAGATATGGAGAGTTGGGTCACCATGACCTGAACACAGGTGAAAAACAACAACTCCAGTGAGGTGATCTATGCATGACTCATGGAAGGCAGAAGTGACCCTGGGAGGACAAGGAGGTGTGGCACTTTTGGGGAGAGTCTTTGAGCTGAATCTTGAGAAGTCAGAGGACAGCTTCAAGCTCCATCTCTGCTTCTATGTGGCATTTCCTGTCAATGAGGTCAGTAGCACAATTCCCTTTTGGGGAGAGGAAATCTGAAGTCTAGCAGGTATCCATAGTGCATCCTGGGTAATCCAACCACAAATGAGAATGCATCAAAGCTGTCAAGGGTATCTGTGAGTTGAAGTATAAAATTTGGAATTGAGGTGATCAGTACTTTCCCCGTGTACTCTCCATTGACCTCTGGAGGCTAATGTTTAGCAGGGCGTGCATACCCAAACACTGGACAGATTAATCCCATATGGGAGCTTTCCAAAAATAGAATTAAATCAAGGAAGCAGTTATAAAGTGACACTCATACACATCAACTCAGGCCAGCCTACACTGCCGATTTGGGACCCTCTTAGGAGCCAGTAAGAGTTTGTGCACCTGTTATGACCCCTGTTAGGGATTAAGGTATTGTGCTGAGGAAGCTGTCTGGCTTTATGACAAAGTAATTAGCAAACCTGTCTTGAGCATCCATGAAGACCTGGCCCCATGGTCACAAAATTGAATATAGACAGTTTTCAATAGAATTAAATTCTGGAGCATAGATGCTTTAGCATAGATGCTTGATAGCTTCCATACCTAAGATTGAGGTACAAACTTGCACCTTTAATCTGTGTCTGAGAGATGCTATCAAATGCAAATGTGTCCCAGGATGAAAGTTGTTTGAAACTGATGGCATGCTAAGCAATTCAGGTCTTGGTGACTGTGTATTCAGTGGCTTCCAGCTGAAGGTCACAGCTGAATGGTGTCCATAGGAGTTTTCAACATCACTCTGTTGGCATAACCAGCCAAACTGCAGTGTGGGGCTTTCACCTGTCCATAAGTCCTGGATTTGCTTGGGATGCTAGATGCTAAAGGATCATCCTGGATGTCTGCACTCATGTGCTGAGGAAAGGTAAGGATTCCGGAAAAGGGGATCCCAGAAGCTGCAGTCTGCTGAAGCCAAAGACACCAAGGCAAATTTCAGCATAGCCAAAGGTAGCCCATGTAAATAAATGAGATTGAATAGGAAGCTGGATCTGAATTTCCACAACAAATGTCTCTTTGCAGATTGGGAACTGGCCCACACCTTATCTCAGTCTGATCTTGATATACAACCACCAGATAGCATCTAGACCTCAGAGGAAAGGGAACTTCAAGCTTTGGCTATGGTTTACATCAACAAGGCAACCACTTTACCACCACCTCAGTGATCAACACCTACAAACCAAGTACCCCCATTCGTAGGGGTTTAGAATGGAGCAAAAAACTACAGTTCCCAGATGCCAGTCTGCTGGTGTCACCTGGACCTATCCATATGGTAATTCTGAACTGCCAGACACAGTGATGAGCTTCACAGATAAATGAAGTTCTGCTGGTCACCATACACCCATCCTCTTAGTCCCCAGAAGACAGAAATAGACTCATGTTGTGAGGGAAGTCATCCAAGAGGCTGGGTAGAACCCCTCAGAGGCAGATGAATGAACACAGGTTTATATAAGGACCTGCAAGAAAATACAATGTCCCATACATATAGATCTCATGAACCATTTACTCAGTTTCCCCAAAGAAAAATTTTAGAAAACCATGGTGGTCCATGGTCCATAACATAGATGGAATGTCAACACTGACAAAATCAGGAAACAAAGCCTCCCTATCACTCAGAATTCTACCTCCCATTGTTCTTTTATAGTCCACCAGCCTCCTTCCTGTGTCCCTTCTGGACCCTTTACAACTAAGGAACTGTAGTGTTTCTAAAATGTTAGTTTGAGGTTTTTAATGAATCAGAGCATAATGTCCTACTTTCATTTCTGTGGCTATGAATATATGTATATAATCATATATGTATGTATATGTATGTATATATATGTATGTATGTATGTATGTATATATCCTGGCAAAAAAGAAAACACACACACACACACACACACACACATACACACACACAACTTAGAAGAGGAAGAATTTGTTTTCTTTGAATTCTAGGTTACAGGCCATCATTGTGGCCTAACTTACAACAGTCACTCACATTATATCCAAGTCAAAAGCAGAGACAACTTAATTGACTGCCTATGCTCAGCCAGCTCTCTCCATTCATACAATTCAGAACACCCTGCCTAAGGAATGGTGCTTCCCATAGTAGGCTAGGTCTTCTTCTCATGTCAATTAAGACATTTCTCCCATAGACATAGTCACAGTTAAATCTGACTTAAATAATTTTTCATGATTCTAGGCTGTATAAAGTTGATAGTTAAAATTAACCAGCATATATAGTGTAAGTATTCTTCTGGAACAGCTATTATTTTCCACAGCACATACTCTGGGAATTTCCCAAAGCTGTGTGTTGTGTGTAATAACAGGTCACTGTTACCATTGAGCAAATGACCCACAGGATCCTGAGATCATGATTACTTTACCAGTTGCCTATGAAAGGCTTTCTTAAACATGTCTTCACATGTTTGTGAATGTCAATCTTAATTTTCCTGGAATAAGTGTTCAGCAGTTCAGTTGCTACATTGTGTGGGAAGAAAGTGTCTGGTTCTATGAGAACACTGGGCTTCTCTCTAACAGCTGCTCTGTCTGCAGCCAGCATCTTCCACATTGCTTGGAGTTGTCACCAATTATTTTCAGTATTTCTATAGGTGTGATATGGGCACCTGGTAGATGGTAGATAGAAGATAGGTAGTTACATATATAAATGATAAATGGATAGATAGATGGATAGATAGACAGACAGATAGATAGATAGATAATTGAATATAGGCCAATGATAGATTACAAATAGATGGCAGGTGATAAAATTGATAGATTGATTAATAGATGACTTTTTTATTGACTGGCACTGTGAAGGGTCTAAAGTCAGAGCCCTCTCTACCAGCCACTGGCTCAGGGTCACGGAGCAAGGGGTTGTTCCAGAGTTGACCAATGTGGCTCTAATGGAGCCTGCATCCCTGAGGTTTTTGAAAATGAAGCAAACGAAGTAGGGTGGTGAGAAGTGCTAGTCAGGAGTGTTTCTGGAGACACTTGTAATGACAGCATCAGGGGAGTGACTGTGGAATGCTGTTGTCCCTTATTATAGCTAGCATTGGTGGTGACAGTCTCCAGTCCTGTGGTTTTGTAGTATGGGACATATCACAGATCCCAGAGCACATCTGTACAGCTCACAGAGGGTGAGAGGAGACCCCATGCTTCTCATTAATAACTTGGCAGGAAAAAAGACCAGGTGGGGATGTGTGAGGCCTGTTCTTCCTTGTTTTGTGGTTTCTGTTTGCCCAGGTGTTAGCACAGAGGTGAGGTAGGCTGGAGTCCACTCTCACCCTTCCATAGAGCCACATTGTCTCACAACCTTGGTGGCTATTTATCTTCTGATTTGTCTTCTAAGCTGTCCCCTGTATTAGAATGACAGGGAGGGCCTGGCAGCCAGTCTGCCACTATGGGAGTACCTGACATGTTTCCTACCTCAACTCTTGTTATCCCAGATTAGTCATTTCTTCCATTAGTGAAAAAGAAGAGGTAACACTGTGTGAAGGCTATGCAGTGTGCTGGGGAGTGGCCTGAGCGCCAACTTGCTCTTTCTGGTAGTTCTGTCCACACTGAGGCCCATTAGAAGCCCATCAGTAAAGGGCATTACCAAATCCCCAAGGCATCTGCCCCTCAATGAGGGGCATCATCCTAGCCTTGCATGTGCCCCCATTCCATCCCCACACAGAGAAGCTTATAGAAGCCTTCCTGGAAGTGCCCAAGCTTTGGTGCAGCCTTGTAACCTGCCTGACATTTTATATTTGAAAATTGTCAGTGATGTTCCCAAAAGACTTCTATGGAAGGGTTGTATGTGGTTCACATTTGATTTCTGAAATCAAGGTCTCCTGAAGTATCCAGAGTTATACATAACTATGGTGAGGAAGCAGTTCAGGAAATGATACCATTATAGATGTCTTTCCCCCATTATCCTTTCTGATAGCAACTCTCTGAGCAAGATATTCTATGACCATACCCTTAGAGTGACCATCTCCTAGCTCACCCACTGTGGTGGTTTGAAAGAAAATGACCCCCACAGGGAGTGGCACTATTAGGAGGTGTGGCCTTGTTGGAGTAGGTGTGGTCTTGTTGGGGAAAGTATGTCATTGTGGAAATGGGCTTTGAGGTCTCATATATGCTCAAGCCATGCCCAGTGAGACAGACCACTTCCCGCGAGTCAAGATGTAAGGACTTTCAGCTTCTTCTCCAGCACCATGTTTGTCTGCATGCAGACTTGCTTCCCACCATGACAATAATGGATTAAACCTCTGAAACTTTAAGCCAGCCCCAATTAAATGTTTTCCTTTGTAAGAGTTGCTGTGATCAAGGTGTTTCTTCACAGCAATAGAAACCCTAACTAAGACGCACATCATCCTTAGAGCCATCTAGCCCAGGACCTCTTTTGTTCTGAGTTCTGGTAGTATTTCACCTTCAAGCTAGATTAAATGGTGGCCTCCAAAAAGAGGTGTTTACAACTTAACCCTTGGGCCTTTGAGTGTGTCCTTGCTTTTGCAAGATGTTGCTAAACATGAGATGGTAGAGGCAGGTACTCACTAGATATTTCCCATTCTGGGCTCACTACAAACTGGAATAGCCTGGGATAGATTTTCCTCCAGAGTCTCTAAGAGGGATCAATCCCAGACATTAGATCTCCATTCCCTCCACTATCTCTGCAGTACGAGGGAACAACAAATGTTGAATTAAACTAATTTGTTTAACTGCATTTGCATGACAGCCCTGGCTAAATTATATACCTTTAAACTCAGAGTCTGAGAATCCATATATTTTTACAGTTGCTTACTGGCCTATTCATAACTTCTCAGTCTTCAAGAATGTATTTCTCTGGTGGACTGCCTGCCTGGCACAGAGTAGGCACTCAGGTCTGTGGCCTCTGTATGCAGCTGAGAACAATGCTCTTATATTTGACAGTTCCCAGGTCCTGTCTCCTCTGTGTCTGCTGGGGACCAACTCCACATGTCAGCTCTGCCACTCTCTTGACTGTGCAATTTCTCCCACATTGTTACAGGTGTCTGGACTTTGCCTCTTGTTTAATGTCATAACAGTAAGGTCCTGGTCTCCCTAATCCCCTCATCACTAACACTAGCAGAGCCACCATCTTCACACGTAATGAGGATGCTGATGAAGAGGAAGTGAAATCTCAAGGTCACAGGCTGAAAGTTACTGAACATCTTCGCCAAAGCCCAGGACATCGCTTAAGCTAGACCCACATGGGTGTCACACATTAAGCCAAGATGACTCTGGAAAATAGTTTGCCCATGTTCAATTGGCACACCTGCATCCATGAGCATGGTGCCAAGCCACTTTCAGGAGTAAGTGGGAGATTTCTGGACACTCAGTACAGGAGTCAGATCCTGTGAACTCTCTACCAATCATGTGAGTTCTTTCCTTGAATTAGTGTCGAGTACCCCCTTCTGAAAACTCACCATTGTTGCTTGTGTGAATAGTGTAAATCCTTGATCCATCTCCATAGGAGAACTTGGTGTTGCTCAGGAGGAAGACGAAATGGCACAAATTTTAGAAAATGTGATATTTAAAAGACAGTTTGTCTTCAGTGAGAAAATTTGACATTTTAAAGCCACCTTCAATTTTTCTAAGAGAAAAATTTAAAAGGTCTATTTCTGCTTAGAGAGAAAAATGTATAAAACAGGGAGTTTTGCCTGAGAAAAGTTGCATTTTCATTTTCTGTCTTTGTGAAATGAAATCCAGGAGAGAAGATGAGATTCTGCCAGGGTAGATGGGGCTGGAGGGCAAAGAAAGAGCAGAGAGTGAGGCAGGAGAGGAGGGTTAGAAGGGCCCAAAGCTTCTCTGAACCACAGAGCCCAGCTGGCCACACAAGGAACCTGCAGACACTACCTGAAATAAAACAGTGAACAATTTTTATAAATTAGAGTCTCACAGGTGGAAATCTCTGTAAACTGCTCCTGGAACCAAATGATGCTTCTGGAATCATGGCCCTTAGTTCATGGTTTGTGCTGCTGTTTTCTGTGGCTTCTGTTGTTTCTGCTTTGAAAACCCCAGAGGTCATTGATGGGAGGAACAACTCCAGGTTCAAAGTGCATGGGAGGTAAAGGAGGGACCTTTATCTTCAAGTGTGGACAGCTGTGTCTTCAGATTGGCATGTGTGATTTGGCAGACTTTCTTTGGAGGACTGGTGCCCCAGATGTCAACCTCCCAGCAATGAGGTGCAAGTGTAAGCATGTCTCTGGTCTACAGCTTGGCATTAGACTTGGAAATGAAACTGTGTGACCTTCAGAGCTCCAAAGTCCTCTGCTCTCTCTCTCTTTTGAGTGTGTGGAAAATACTAATCACACTTCTTGTAGAGTGAGATACATGTCACTATACGCAGCGCCCTGCTCCACAGCAGTCAGTAAATGCCATTGTCACACTCTGAGTGGGATGAAAACTAGTCAATGTCCACACACGAAGACAGATGTTTTCAACTTCCAAAGAAAGATGGCCACCTCCCCTAGGGTTCTGCTCTTAGATGACTAATAACAGACACCTGTTTAATGTTAGTCACATGACAGGAAATAGTGACATCATCCTACAGAATATACAAAGTGAATGGTTTTAAGAGAAGCTTCTAGACAGGTTAGAAAGGACACAGAGTAGGATAGAAAGATTTACATGGTCCCCAGGAGAACATGGAAGCACACATTGAAGCCATCGCCACTTTCACTTCAATATATCAATCAAGGATGTTGGCCAAAGCATATATGAAACAATTGTTCATTAGTTGGGTGAAAGTTCCCAGGCATTCCACAGTGCTCTTGAGTGGAAAGATATGAGGAGTCAGACATTGCAGAAGGCCCCACTCTGAAGATAGAAAGGGATAGGAGCTTCATTGTAAAAGCAAGGACGCAACACAAGTGGCTTGTGTCCTATAGGTCCTATTCTTGACCCCTGAGGAATGCAATATTCCCACTGTGAATGGAAGAGGTAGTGTTTCTTCCCAGGAGGTTGGAAGGGTGAAATGAGGCAAGCCTAAGGATATCCTCAGAACATGGCCTATGACAAAGAAAGTTCCAGACAACTTAGCTACCCTGGGGCTCCATGTGGCCCAGATGCGATTGGATAGTGCAAAGGCCAGGCAGACTAGTAGACTATTTATGTGTGTGGGTTTGGCAAGGGGCAGCTATCCAGAGGTTCATCAAAACTCTGGTTATGGGAGTGAGCAAATTTCCCTCAGAGATAATAGTGGTGGGCTTCACCTGTTCATCTCAGCCCCCAGCCTAGCTAAGACACCCCCCCCCAGGGACTCATTAAATGATAGATTCGAATAGAAGAGCATTTAAGGCGAGTCACTGGGTGGTGAAAGGACTTCAAGAATCTTCATCAGGCACAGGAGGCTTGAGGGACAGAAATGATTGGGTGTGACTAAAAAACAAAGAATATTCTCTGATAGCTTGGGGGACTAGCAAGACAAATCTAGAGCCAATAGAATGGTGGAGGCATGTCAAACACAAGGTCTCTGGCTGCTGTAACTACCTTCCCTAGATTCAGCCATCCCATTTATGTTATTCATTCACATTCACAGACAGTGCCCCACCATGCCAGGACCACAGGCCCAAGGCAGCTTGGAAAGTCTCTGAGCCTCAGTTTTCTTTCAAATTGTAGTTCTAATGGAACCTTCAGGAAGTCACTTTTGTGCAATCCTTTTCCAACTCAAGTCCAGGCCAACTGTGTCCCAGAAAGGTGAGAACTGTGGGCCTCATGCAGGAAACTAGGGCAGGTGGCACCTGCATGGTATGGAAGTCAGAATGGAAGAGGTCAGCTGTGCAGAGCTGTACACACGGGGGTCAGATTAGAAAAGCTTCCAGCCTGAGTTCCAAGAAAGTGTGATGGAAAGGCAAAAGTCTGCATTGCCTACACTCTTCCTGAAGCATACAAGGAGCCACTCCTAGAATTTAGGAAGGACTGGGTTTGGACAGATAAGTTGATGTTTTTTCTACTTAAAAAATTGTTTTTTAATATTTTTCTGAGTATTTTTAAGAATTTTATTTTTAACAATTTTCTTTATTCTTCAAATGTGGTGTGTATTGGGTGGGGGGGGTTGCTCATGAATGCAGATGGAAGGCAAGTAGAGGACATCAGATCCTCTGGAGATGGAGTTCAAGGCAGTGAGCCACCAGGATGTGGGGAATTGAACTTGGGTCCTCTACAAGAGAAGATGTTCTTAACCACTGAGCCATATCTCTACCTGTAGGTGATTTGAAATTATTGGAGGTAATGTCATAGGTATAACTCCACCTCGACATATGGAGGAATAGTTAAGTATAACAAGACATGTCCACTCCAATTTCTTGTAATCAACAGCAGTGTGAGTTTCAGTCTCCATATGCCTTGTCTGAGACTTGCTCAGTTTCTGGAGTGAGTCCTGGTCTCTTCCAATCTCCCATCTGATCCCACTGCTGCTCACTCAGACCCCTTATTGATACCTACCTGGGTTCCCAGCGTAGTTTCCCTTAATAGCTTTTACAAAGGCCTTTCAAGATCTTGTTTCTGAGTAAGCCACTTCCCTGGTTAGCACCCATTCCTGAACCTATAATCACCCATGTGAGAAAATACAATGTCCTCTGCCTGGCTGTTAAACTTGGTGTTTCCCCTCATTGTTTCTGTCTCATCTCCTTTTCCATGCCTTCTTGCTGTGCCTGGCTTCCACTCGGAGATTCCCCTTCACTCCATGTGCTTTTCTTCCAGCTCCCCCTATTCGATCTGTCCCCATCCCTCAAGGCTCCACATAAACATGGGTTCCTCCCCGAAACATATTCCTCTCAGGATGTGCTTGTGAACCAAACTGATCTGTATTTGCAAACTTCACAGCATTTGTTTTACTCTGCCTGGTGCCAGCCAGCCCCACATGCACCACATTCCTCCAAGGTACCCATCTGTCTCCCTATCTCCTGTGCCTCTCACCCAACAAGGACCTGGTGGCTAATCGTCTGATCTAGTTAAGACTTCCCTTTTCCGTGCCATGAAATGACAGGCACCCTGACCTTTGGCATATACTCTCCTGCTTCTCCTGTAGGCTCTAGGATGAGAGAGTGACGCCTGCAGGTTATTAATCTCCCTTGTCAGCATCCAAGTTCTCAGGTATACTAGCACCGACCATTCAACCTAGACTTCTCACTACTCTAACGACTCCTAGTTCATAGTTAAGGAAAATGATAAGACAGCCAGATTTCTACTTTTTCCACCAAATGACTTTCAAACATGGATGACTCAGGAAGCAAAGCCAGACAGAGTTGGCCTCCAGTCAAGTGCTCTATTATTCACTACTACTGACTATCTCTCCTGAAAGCAGCTCCTTTGCACTGACCAGATCTCATCTGGTGCTGACTCAAACTGTCCCCATGATGAAGAACACTTTTTGTGTGGTCTGTGTGGTCTGACCCAGGCTTGGCAGAGAGGAGTTCCTTAATCGATATTTTAAAATGAGCTAGTAAATAGGTGGTTTGAAACCCCAAGCAAGGCAAGTAAGGGCTGACTGTTTAGTCATGAAGAATGAAAGGAAAGCCCCAAGGGCTTGAGCGTTGAGATTTTAATATGCATCCTAAATTGAAGCACTGACTCATCACAGAAGAACATACACAAAATCTGGGCAATATGAAAGCGGGTAAAAATATTTAGCATCAAACAGGAAGCGGGGAGGAACCAGGAACAAGCAAGAATTCTAGAGCAATGAGTAAATGTTTAGGAAACTCAAGTTCAATATCCTGAAAGAGCATGGAATCATTTCAGACAGGAAAATTCTCTTCTACCATATTTACAGAGGATGTCAGAAAGACTCCAAAGGTGATGTGTGAAGTGTTAGGCCATGTTGAACTCCAAGAAGAAAAAGGAGGTTGCCTGGTTACTTCTTGATCTCACAGCACAGAACTACAAGAACAAGCCCAGTGCCAGACCTAAAGGTGACCACAAACCCTTACAGGGATTACACAGGGAGGCATGCATGCTTGCCCCAAACACACACCTCCATAGATCATTGTCTAGCCCAGGGGCCTCTGGAGTTCTCTCTGTCATTATGGACAGCTCAGCTTCTAATTACTCTGGAAAAAATCATGGGGACTTTTGGGGCACTGTGCAGTGCAATCTCTGCATCCTGCCAGCTTCAGCCGCACTCTATCTCTGTCTAATTTCTTTATGCTGGTTGTGGTGTTTTGCCTATTAACCTTGTCACAGGACAGCAAAATGCATGGAGTGTTGTCCTTGTTTCCTATTGCATCCTCACCTGTGTGTGTGTGTGTGTGTGTGTGTGTGTGTGTGTGTGTGTGTGTAAAGCTGTATTCTCTGTGGATAGTGTTGAGAGATAGGAGTAGAGGCCACACTGTGAATGAGAACCAGTCCCTGTATCCATGGGATTCTGGTGCAGTCCTGTATCCCCATGGCTTCCTGGCATGAGAATCCCATGGGAAGCAACCAGAGCCAGAGTTACACTTATTTCTATTCTTGCTAGGAAGGAATGTGGGTCTGTCTGTGATGTCATAAGAAAGGTTGTGCTCTCCCTGAAGGAATCAATCCAATTATGGGTCTACCAGAGTCACTGCTCCCTTTAAACCGAGTTGCCTAAAGTAAGCCCGGAGGATGATTTCATGTCAGAAAGATAGGTCTTAGCTGCTCTACTGGGACCTATGGATGGACAAATGGATGCAGTCACTCCAGCTAAATTGGGGAGTTGTTTTCAACATTTGCTTTAGAAAATTATGTTTTCTGTATCTAACCCAGCATGTGAGATACATGATAAAGAGTAGAGAAGGAAAAAAAAAAAACTAACCCCAGCTTCCTCTCCTACAGGGCAATGATTCCAGTGCAGATGAGGAAGGGCGACACCCACCTTCATGGCTATCCTAATGTCAAGGTGATAGGCATATCTGTCACCTAGGTCTGCTTCAGCAGCCTAGTATATAACATCACTATGTCATCTCATTATCTCCCCAGTTTTGGGGGTGCACAATAATGTCCCATGTCATTTCTGAAGGCATGATATGTTCTCTGCTGAGACCCTCTTCATTGTGCCAGATCTAGAACTCCAGACAGATTGTGATAAAATAACAGATCATCCTATCTGAGACACTGCCTGCCTGTAGTTGGGGTGTGAACTATGGTCACCATGGTCACCCTGTCATGATGGTCCTGGGATCCTTCAAGTGAACAGAAGGCAGCCCCTGTCCTCCAGTGTTTCTGATGAGGAGCCCCAGTGAGAATAGTCCATCACACTAACAAAACTGTGTGCCCTGCAACTGAGGACAGAGAAACATGCACTTGACATCCTAGGGAACAAAAACCTTCTCTCTCTGGGTGTAGACACTTCTAGACTATCCAATGAAGTCATTTTGGGGTCAGGCTGATGGAACTTTGGAGAGTTGGAGAGGGCCGCACATGACACAAGAAATGGGCAGCTTGAACAATGTGAATGGGATAAGATTGTGGGAAGGGGGGGGGACACAAAGTTCATGTGGAGACCTTGCTCAAGAGTTGGTCCTGTCTTCCTGTCAATACGAAGCCTCTAGGGGTGTGTACACACAGGGCACAGTTAAAAGTTCAGAAGCTTAGCCAAGGAACCAGAGAGTCAATGCAGGAAGGATCCCCCTGTGACCAGAACATTCAGAGTGTCGCCAGGCAGCAGTGTGGCCTGGACATGGGGTCATGTCTCAGTGAGTCACTTCCAGTGAGGTCAGCAAGGAGAAGCCATACACAGATGGAGAGCTTGGAGGGAGCAGGGAGGGAAATGGATGTGTGTGTAAAAGAACTTTCTTTGAGTACAGGACTCTCAGAAATGGTGGTCCAGAGAGATAGTGGGGAAAACTGATGAGCACCTAAGGAAAGAAAGGCTGTGGAGTTCCATAGTAGGGGTATGAGGTGAGACAGCATGGCTTATACAGCTGGAGGGTAACCTGTCACCCATGAAGCTGGTAGCCAGGAGCCCATGGCCATCACTTGTCCAAGAGAGGGTGGCTGTAAAGTGGCAAGATACAGGCAACAAGGGTGGTGGTCAGCTGAAGAATGTCAGCCTCTAGAAGAGGCAGCTGCCTTGAAGGAGAACTGGGGTAATACCCCCTTACTCCCAGCCAAGGGGTTGGAATCTCAACTCTTCTATGTCTTGTGGAGTTCTGACTGGCAGTCTTGTCTCTGGAAGATGTGGAATAATGGCAGTCCAATGTAGATTTATTGAGAGTTAAGGGACAATTTGAAAAGCAGTTCTAGTGGGTCATGCTGTGTAGAGTCAGCAGGGTGCCGAATGTTGAAGCCCCATGCCCCATACCCAGCAGCTATGGACACTGGATTTGGGCTATTATCTCCCAAGTGACCTGTGCTATCCACCTCTCCAGGTTTGCATTGATACTCTGAACTTCTCAATCACCCCACATCTCCCCTGGGGGTGAGGAGTCTTATCTATGCTCTCTTCTGCTGCTACTCCCATTATTTTATTTTAGTTTTCCATCACAGCCCAACACACACACACACACACACACACACACACACACACACACACACAATAAAGTGATGAGAAACTCTCTTGATGGAAATGATGATATAGCAGACATGTCTTCTGTCACCATATTCTCACTTGACATGTAACAACCTTTTGTGCCAAGACAAGGGATCAGCTATGTGCTCTGCTTCGGTCAGAAAGCAGGGTGCCTTGTGCCTGCTCTGAGTCAGCTTTGGGGAGTATTTTGATTTCATCATGCCTTCAGTCCTTGCCACAAGCATGAGATTCATGTCTCTCATGGTCATCAGTTCCTGGAGGAAGAGTGAAGTGAAGGCAAGGGACAGACATCCATCCTGAAGCTGAACCACCCACCCAACATACTCAATACTGGCTGGCCTCAGCGGAGCCAAGGCACAGCAGACACATATGTCTGGTACTAAATGCTCATGTTGGGTGATTCTGTCACCTGCTTTGATTCCTCCAGAGCCTAATGTCATCTGGGACTGCATGACTCAGGAGTATTTTGTACCAAAATGTGCTCAATGGGTGTTGTCATTTTGTAGATCTTGCTTAGGTGACCATTTTGTTGAGATTTCACTGGTGCAGCTTCCCAGGTTTTTCTTGTGGCAGGCAGCCTGGTCTTCTTGTCTCTTGTTATCCTCCCACCTATTTCTCTTGTGTTCCCTCAGCCTTAAGTGGAGGGTTTGCATTTTAGTTGTATCTATTAGAGCCAAATACTCTATGACCACTTATTCTCTGCATTTTTACCAGGTATGTGGTCTTCTATAATTGTTCCCATCTGCTGTTTAAAGGGAGCCTCTTCAATGAGGGCTGAGAGCTGCACTTATCTGTGGATATAAAGATAAACATTAGAGTTTAGTTGGAGGTCATGGTTTTGAGAGTGAGCGAGGGCTAGACACAAGGAGTTGTAAGGAGGAATGTAAACATGGTAGCTGTGTATGAAGCTCTTAAAAACATAAACTATTTAATTTTTAACAAAGGAGATCATGTTCAAGCAGGCATCATCCTAGATGGGGTTTAGACCTTGGCTGCTCTCTGGTCCTGTTACTATATTGTGCAGGGAAGCTGATGGAACTTGTCCTCACAAAACTATATCTTCTAAATACTTTCTCACTCCATAGTGGCAGCTCTAGGCTAGGCTGATACTTCAGATGCTTGGAATAAAAAATATATGTTCCCAAAAGCTACCCCACAGTGCATGTGAGAAAGTTGTATACCCAGGCCTGCAGCACGATGGGAAGCCTCAGGTTCAACATCAACAGGGCAGAGTAAAGGGCCAGGATCTATGGACAGAAATAGAAAGTTACACAGGTGACTCTGCCCAGTCTTGGTGGGCTGGCTTGTATTATTATGTTAGGGCCTTGAGAGCAAGGTCTGTGACTATAGAGAGTAAAATATTGATGTTGATGGATGGGCCCAAGAATATTAAACCCCTTGAAAAATGCATGAACCCTAAAGGATAGCAGAGGAAGCCCTTCTCTTGGGCTTCTCAAAGCTGGAGATTGCCCTCATCTGACACTAATGACTCAGGGAAATTTTATACCCACTGTGATGGATCTGATATCCCTCATTCCCTCCAAATTCAGCACTGTGGCCTATGTCAGTCTCCATTCATTCTTCCAGCTCCTTGTAGCTGACTCTTGTGTCCCCTCTGCTATGTGTGGCAGTGCCACTTTGCATGTGGGTCAGGGTCTAGGTCAGGGTCTCCAGGTGTCCCATTCTGTCTGGAAGGAGCAGCTGGATGGTGGCTGACTAATGGACCCTTTCAGAATCCACAGCATACATCCAGGAATGACTTAATGGTACATAGGGTCTGGAGAGGCAGCAAGGAATGCCATTAGGGAAGAGTGGATGGGTATGAGGACATGAATGGTGGCCAAAGGAGGTCATTGCACACCTTGAAGCTTGAAGATTGACAGACAATAGAAATGAGAAGTTCTTCCAGCTTGTTCTCTCTTTGAAGCAGGAAGGTGGGACCTGGGGACCTAGCAGGTGGCATGATAGGTGGATCTTTTCTTTATGGCTGTGTACATCAGGTTCTCTGTGGGATTTAACTGTTCTTGTATTCATAGTCTAGAAATGCTACATGGTGTGAATGACACAGTGGGGAAGACATGATGTCAGAGTAGCTGAAGCCAGTGGCATGATGGACCATGGAGGCCAGATAGACAACCCTCTCAGGGTACCTGGCTAGTGTAGCAATCAGTATCTTGACCACAGGTGGGATCTTAGTTCATGGAATGGGATGACATCTTATGTGGGTAATACCCATCTACCAAGATCTAAGTCTCAGGAACTTCAAACAAAAACTGACATTGACCATCACATGGAAAATGGTGGATCACATGGAAATGGAATTTAGAGACCACAGAATTTTGAGATTACACTGGCAGATCCTTTTGTCTAAATCATCCAGGGCAGCTGAAAAGGCTTGACTGTGATAGAATAAATAATGGCCCCATTCTGAAAAACCATACTGGCTGATAAAAACCTGCAAGCAACTTGCTTGTTGTGGGAAGGTATATAGCAGTAAAACACAAGCTGTAGAAAAACACTGTCAGTCACATCATCGGACCTACCCCTTCCTAGCAGGTTCTGCTTTCAGCTCCATTGAGATGGGCCATCTCTGATCAGACCCTATGTTCCTGCTTTACATTATAGGATGCTGTGGTACTCTGGTGTGAGCTCCAGAAAAGCTATGCAGACTGAGAATGAAGAGGCTATGGAGGAGAGACAGCACCAGGTGTCTTGTTGTGTTCAGAGTCTCAGACTGAGAGCCACTCTGATGGCCAAGGCATCATGGAGAGATGAAAAAAGGAGGACCTATGTCTGAGCCTTTGGGTTCTAAGGACACAGACGTCTTTGTTGAAGTCTCCTTGGCTGGGACCATCCTGGGCCTCAACACTGTCTCATAGAGTTCCCAGTGTTATAGTGACTTGAAAAGTTGCAGGGTCAACATGATTATTGGATTTTTGAATAGAAGGTGTCTACAAAATGAGGCCACCCTACCACTGCCACCAAACAGAAGAGAGAGGAGCAAAGAGGTTAATTAATTTTTTCTTAGGTCTCAGCAAGGGTCAACAGCATGCTAGTGAGAAAATTCATCCTTCACCATCCCACAAAGAACACATTCTGTCTATCTTGCAATCCTGCCACCCCAGTATGCCTACCACCTTACTCTACCCGACTCCACCAGAAGGTCTTTGGAGGGCCTCATGTGAGGCTGACTCTCCTTCAGAAATAGCTCTACTTGGAATCCATTGGAAGCTCTCACAGAAGGCATCATTGCTTCCTTGACCTTTGGAAAGAGGTCCCTACATGGCAAAAAGGGTGTCAGGGAGGGAATCCTGTGGAAGGTGATTTAAGGGCTCTGTAACTTAGATTACTAGGGCAAGCATATGAGCAGCACTACAGAGTTTCAAAGTACTTCTCTCTCCATAAAAGTAGACATGTTTGGTGTCTTTGGAAATAGGAAATCATCAGCACACATAGTGAATAGCCAGGGGCATGGGTGGGACAGAGCAGTAAGAATGAAAGTGTGATCACCTTCATCATTTGGTGGCCAAATATCCAGGAAGAAGGGTGTCTACCTATTCACTAACAGAGCTAGCATGAGAGAAAAGATCCATAGTCACAGTGTTTCTCGAAACTGTAGCCTCCCTGATAGACCCTGCTCAGTAGGTAGCCTTGTCTGGTATGACCTGGTGGCTAGTACAGTTATGCTTGGAACCAACCCCAGTTGGGTATTAAACTAACTTTCCTTCCATTTCTAGTGGCCAAGGATAGCGCTTGCTCTCCATCCATCATGAAGCACTCTAGGTGCACCCACATTTCTGGGATGAAATACTGCCAATGAGTACCTCTATGTGAAGGGCAGTAGCTCTTGTCTGCAACTCAGGTCTGGCAAATAGGAGGTCTTCAACAAACTCCAAAGGGGCTTACAGATTCAGCAGGAATGGGGCTGCATGGACTTGAGGTCACTCCAATCTCAGTTCTGAGCTGAAGAACCATCCAAAGAGGCCTACGTCTGGTCCTCATCCCAGATACCTGGACACAGTGCTTTGTGTGATGTGAGAGACTCAGCATAAATGTGTGAGGTAAGGTTCTAAGGTGGAGTTTCTGAATTATCCTGGTGCATCCTGAAGCCATCATGGTTTTTCCAGGAGGAAAAAATGAGGTCTGACCACAGCAGGGAAGGCAACATGAAAGCCGAGAAAGACAATGTGCAGATGATGGCAGGCAGGGCCAAAAGCCAAGGAGTTTAGGTGTAGACACTGAATAAAGCAGGGTCACTCTTCAGCTTCTCTGGGAAGGGATGAGCCATGTCTTTGATTTATGCTTAGTGAGTCAAATTTCAGACTTCTGGCCTCTAAACAGTAGGAAGACATATATGTGTGTTAGTACTTAGCTCACATTGTCTTGTTACCACAACAGTCACAGTAACAAACCTCTTGGTGTCTTGCTTGTGCAGTCCCCTATGTGGTCTTACCTCCTCTCCTCTACTTAAGATTTGAGTACCGATTACAGCTGTAGAAGGACCTCTCACTGATCTCCTGTCAGGGATGCAGTATCCATCTTCCCAAGGTTCTGATCACCCACAGCTCATCCATTGGTTCAAGTCCACAGCTTCATGGAAGGAAGAACTCCAGGGTCACGGCTGCTTTCTTCCCAAAAGCCTTCACATATTCCAAGTCCAGTGTGGGTGATAGTCCTTTGTCCTCAGGCTATGTTGGCTTGCCTGAGCTTGCTTTTAACATCAGTAATTAACTTGACAACTTCTCCTCATTGCTATTAAACATTCTGTCCACCAGGTTACCCTTAATCTATCTATCATAACCATAAATAAGCACTATCCAACACATGCCAACATGTTCCAAGCATTTATTTCTTTAGACCTCATGCCAGGAGGGAAGAAGGCATACTGAGTGGAGCCGACATCTCTGGCTGGCATATCTTTGAGTTGACGCAGTGTCTATCACAATCATTCATAAGAGAAAGGACCTTGAAAACCATGCTTCATAACCAAATCTACTAGAAATGATTTAGCTGTTCACAGGAGTCTGGCTACTGGCCTGCATGCCTGAGCAGACCACCTGCTGGAGGGCTTGCTCAGCTCCTCAGAGGCCTGAGTGTTTATGGAAGGAACACCATCAAGGCCCGAGTAAGAGGCAATCTTCACACAGGACTCTCCCCAGGAGTCAAGTGTGAGAATATCCATGGGCTCTCGGACGGATCCCTCACCTCCCTCATTAGCCTCCAGCTCGATCTGTCCACTGTTGGAATGCAGCAGATGGGCTATAAAATATGAAGCAGCTTCCCAGCCTGCACAAACTCCAACCTCAAGGCAAATAAAGTCTGATTAATCACCTGGAACAGAAGCCAACACCTCCAGCTTATTGAAAGGGTGATCATTTCTGTGCATGGGAGAGAATCTTGTAGAATAGCAAAAATATCCCTTTCCATGGAGGACAGCTCCATGCTGAATGTGAGTGGAGGAGAAGTGCCCTCACCTGAGCCTTGCTAGGAGACCCTGCTACAACCCTGTGCTGTCACTAGGCTGGGGATCCTGACCTCCTCCAAGAAAGCATTTGGGGAGTTACAAAGAGGAGAATGGGCAAAAGAAGGGTTATAACAAGGACTCTAGGGCACAGAACTGTCTTAAGAATGGACCCAAGAAATGCATGTGAGATAATGGTTACCGAAGTCCCCAGGAGATCAGAGTGACAGGAGGGGCTTTTCCACGCAGACAGGTGGGCTTTCCATCAATTTTGCATGCTAGATGGGAAGGGCTTTACCACATATGGTACTATACACATGACCCATAGGTCTTTATTCAACCAATATGGCATACTATGGTGTCAACAGCCACCCATGTCCTTAGGCCACCAGGAAGTGGCTTTTATGGGTCTTGAGTCTCAGTGTCAAGGGTCCCTACCTAATGAAACCCTTACAACTATGTCATATTCTTTTTTTTCTATTATCCCTGCAAATGCCAGGGCTGAGTCAGTCTCTCCATTCCACCATGGAAAGTACATACACAAGCCCTTAGTTTTGCTGTTTAAATGAGCTTCATATTGCAACTCACCATAAGTGTGTGACCTTGAGTAATCTGATATTTGCTCAGAGATTCAGAGACCAGAAGGCCACAGTCCTCCTGTGGGATCCAGGGAAGTCCCCAGCCAGCCTTTTCCAATTTAGTGGATGCCTAATGTTCATGGCACATGCTACCCATGCTCTGCCCATTTCACCTCTTCCTCACCTCCTCAACATTTCAAGGTTGGGGAAACCTCACCTTGAGGTCTGTAATTATGTCTGCAGGGACACTCAGCCTGTTCTGTCTCTTCAGCCCTCCCTCTGTAGTTGTGACCAACCCTGGATCAAAAATGACCATAGTCCTTCATATGTCACATAGTTACATGGATGTCAGTGTCATCAGAACCTCATATGTGCAGATTTCCTAGTCTCTGCTCTTCCATGGGTCATGTAATGGATTTCTGGAGATTGGCAATTTAGCATATAAATTTTCTTGGTACATAGTTCAGCCTGTAACATGCTCTACAGCTGGCCAAGAGTAGTACAGGCCTTTGTGTTAGATCTCCCAACATAGTGACAAAATTCTCTGACAGAAAACTTGTGAGAGAGGTGACTTATTTGATGTGTGTACATTTAGGGTGACTATAGTATTTGGGTATGTGTGTGGTGAGTGCATACAGTGTATGTGCACATGTGGTGAGTATATATAGAATGTGTGTGTGTGTGTGTGTGTGTGTGTGTGTGTGTGTGTGTGTGTATGTGAGAGGGTGTACCATATACATGTGGTATATTATGTGGTATTCATGCAATGCATGCTTATATGTAGTATGCATGTCTGTGTGTGTGTGTGTGTGTGTGTGTTGGAGGAGGGCATTGTGTAAGTATTATGTATGATATGTGTTTATATAAATACAATGAAGAAAACACACTGATAGATATAATTGTTATAAGAAATTGGCTCAGAACAGACTGGAGACTGAGGCATTCCCTCATCTGCTCTATGCAGGTTGGAGGCCAAGTGAGCTGCTGGTGTCACCAGTTCTAGTGTGAAGGTTGAAATTAAGGCAGTACAATGGTCAGTCTATGGCAAGAATCCACAATCCAACTGGAGCAGGCAGTAGAGACAGAGGGAGAATAGCTACAGTCTTCCTCTGCCCTTTGTTCTGGTTGTGGCCCTGGATACATCAAGTGATACTGTCCACACTGAGGAGGGCTCTGCATTACCCAGCCTGCCTGACCTAACAGCAATCAGCCTCAGGCAGAATGAGAAGCAACATTTATTTGGGCTTCTTGACGCTTAGCAGACAGACTAAGACATCAAACCTTACACACAGACACACACACACACACACACACACACACACACACACACACACACAGTGTTTGTCTATGTCTCTGTGTGTGAATGTGTGTGCTTCTGTGTGTGTGTGTGTGGTGTGTGACTGTGTATATAGTACTATGTTTGTATGCGTCTATGCATGTATGTCTATGTGTCTCTGTATGTACACACACATGCATACTCACATAAGTAAAGATCTATAGCAAGGACAAAAAGGCTTTTTGATCTAGGTCAGGGAGCTTTGCACAGATGAGATTGTCTGAAGACATTTAGCACTGCCAAATGCCCAGAGAAAAGGAACTAAGAACATGCTGACCTCTTGTTCTCCTTGCCTTCAAATCCTCTGTACACAGTACCCACCCACTGCCCATGTATCTGTCCTGTCACCTCAGTCCAGGGCCAACCCTCCTTTCCACCCACTGCTGGGTAGGTCTCTGAAACCTTGGGCATTAATCCGGAATGGCCAATGATGTTATGGTGACCCATAAAACCAATCTTTGGGAAAAACCCATAAAGAGCTGCACATTCATGTTGATATATCCACATGCTAATGTTCTAGAACATTCTTTTCATGTCCTCCAAGTATTCTACAGCTGTCTAGAGGACAGCTGATCCATGCTTTATCTAGGCTGTGGTTCTGAGTTCTCATTTCAGGGATGGGAAGGCCATGGCTTGAAGGAATTGCTTTTGAGAAGCCATGATCCTGCCAGACACAGAATTCGGCTCTAGATCTGGGCCTTCTGCCTCTGAGCTCCAGTTCTTGCCCACATCTGTGGGTCACCTATGCTCTGTGGCTGAGACAGAGCCCCTTGTGCAACTTCAGCTGGGAGATGCCTCAGGCAGGTCCAGAAAATCAAATAGTTCCTCACATTTTACTGCAGAATGAGGCCAGTGCATGCTGACTGTTTCTGCCAGCCACTGTGTTGTCCTAATAAGGCTGACAGTGGCCTTGGGCTTTCAGGGCCCATGAGGAAGGGGTAGGCAGATTCAGCCAGTACAGAGGTTGAGCGCAGACTGAGCCACTCCAAAGTTGGACTGTATCGGGCTTGCTGGCCCATCCATCCTGCTAATCAGGTCACCCTGACAGCTTCAAGTTGTCAGGGATGTCTGGCTGTGTCCCCGGTCAGATTGGTTGCCATATGCTATTCTGTTCCCTAAAGGATCTTGGCTAGAGGGTGATGGTGAAGGTTGGACAGCAAGCTCAGAGCAGAAGCCTGCTAGACAGGAGGCTGGGGCCTAATTCTGGACTTCAGGAGGCCTTAAACCTAGCAAGGGGGTATTTTCTGAACTGGGTGCCATCAGCAACCCTGTCCTGCCAGACAATGCAGGCAAAGTTTGTTCCAGAGATTGCAGAGGGGTGTAAAATGGAGGTTTCTTTGTCCCACCCCATCCCGCAGTAGCCATTTATAAATAATCACCCAGAGGCTTAATATTAATTATACGCTGCTTGGCCTACAGTTCAGGCTTATTACTAACTAGCTCTTACATTTAAATTAACCCATTTCTATTAATTTATGTATTCCCCCATGGCATGGCCTTTACTGGTCTGCTGGTGTCTTGTTTCTTGGGCAGCTGGCTGACATCTCTC
This sequence comes from Cricetiscus sungorus, assembly GCA_030556225.1. NCBI lineage: Eukaryota > Metazoa > Chordata > Mammalia > Rodentia > Cricetidae > Cricetiscus > Cricetiscus sungorus. The sequence goes on along the minus strand of JANBXA010000031.1, from coordinate 15,666,408 downwards.
TTGAATCTTCCCTTCTTTTTCCCTGTATTTGGTTTGGCTTTCATGCCTAGCCTTCTCCTGCCTTGGTATAGTCCAAAGAAGCTTTTTATTAACCAATGAGAGGAATACATACCCACAGCATATGGGAGGATTATCCCACAGCAGAGGGGGACAGCCCTGGGCCTCCTCTAATGGATCTTGCAGGGTAGACTCAGAGATACCCCCAGAGCCAGGCAGGTATACACCATCACTACCCCAGAACCTGACAAGTGTACCCCACCCCTATCCCAGCAAACCCAGTCTTGTGTTTTGACATCCGATCACCAACTTGGTGGTCCCCTCGGGTCTCCACTTGTCTCAGAGAGGAACAGGGTAAGCAGTCTATACACATTTGCTCTGTAGAGCAGAAGGCTACATGCTACATCTAGGTGAGTGCACTTCCCTCTGTGATAGAATTGGGAGGAATGGGGATTAGTCCCAACAACTCTGGGATAGGATTTCCTGCCATTGAGAAAAAAATGGGTAATGGAAGAAGTATTTGGCCTTAGACAGGTGTCAGGTAGATCAGCAGGCAGCATATTTACCTTCTAAAGGAAAAACAAGAACCCAGATTTTTACCTAAAGATAATAGCTAGAAATCTTTCTATTGCTTGTGGGTACTTGGGTTCTTAGCCACAGGGCCAGTTACCTCCTTACTTCCTCCTTTTTCCTTGAGAAGCAGAGGACATCTAAAGCCCTGCAGACCAGTGAAATGTGCTCGGGTCTCTGCACCTCTGGGTGTTCCAGGCAGCCCCATCCTCCCCATCTAGCAACAGATGCATGTAAGACACTTTGAGGAGAACCAGGTTTCATTCCAGGACTGTCAAGTCTTCACATTAGAGATGGGGCCTTGGTAAGGTTTGCTTGCTATGTGCATGCTCCCAACCTGCTTGGCCAGTAGCTATGCAGAGCATGAGCACTGGTTGAGGAGCCCTGGTTTTAAGAGCTGAAGTTAATCTCTGTGAGTCTAAGACAACCTGGTCCACAAAGTGGGATCCAGGACAGCCAGAGCTGTTACACAGAGAAACCCTGTCTCAAAAATCAAGAAGAAGAAGAGGGAGGAGGAGGAGGAGGAGGAGGAGGAGGAGGAGGAGGAGGAGGAGGAGAAAGGAGAAGAGGAGGAGGAAGAAGAGGAAGAGGAGGAGGAGGAGGAGGAGGAGGAGGAGGAGGAGGAGGAGGAGGAGGAGGAGGAGGAGGAGGAGAAGTTGTTTTTAACACACCAGAAGAACAAGTGGACTAGTAGGTGGGGACAGTGGAAACAGTCTTCTCATGAGCATAGCAACTCTGGTCTACACTGAGTCACTGTCCTATCCCAGTATTCAAAATACTTTCATAGTGATGGCCTCATTTGTCTTTATAATGTCATGGTGAACAGAAAAGGGCAGTGGGAGGCAAGGTGCCCTTCTCCTGGGAGCATCAAACTAGCTTCTAGGGGATCTCTGTAGGGATAGCAGCATAGCTTCCTCCCTTACAGCTTACAGCAAAGGTCTCCAGGAGTACTCTGTCCCACCCTACCACATTTTACCCTATGAAAGGATAATTTTCTGTTCCTTCATTTACTATGGGGTGGGAGAGTGGGGACCAGGAATCTTCATAGCAATGGGAATTGTTGTTGGGGCCCTAAGGGTCACTCTTATTTTGGAATAATCATCTTGATGTAGATACACAGGGGAAAGGGGGAGGTGTATCAGAACTTGAAGTCATATGCATAAATGCAGCATGTGTGCAAATGCATGCACTAATGCATGCACCCATAGAATATAAGTCTACCAATAATAAGCCAGGCTGCCCAAGCTTCCCATGGCTGCCATAATAAAACACTGTGGCCCATATGGCTTTATGTAATGGAAATGCAGCTTCCCAGTTCTGGAGGCCAAATCCAATGTGTCAATAGGTCTGTGCTCCCCCAGGATACCAGGAGCCTTCTGCTTCTTCCTGATTCTGGTTCAAGGAGCTCCTTCCCTCTTCAGCTTCATGGGGCCATGTTGTGCATTCCTGTTATAGTGACCCCTTCTGTTTTCCATCTACTTTCTTCTTCTCATGGGCACACCAGTCACTGGACTAAGGACTTGTCCTGACCCAGTATGACAATATTTTAGCCACATCTGCAAAGACCCTGTGTCTAAATGAGGCCATAGTCACAGGTGCTATGCCAGGGCTTGAACATACTACATTGGTGACAAGGAAAAGACAGAAGTGAAGGAAACAGCTTTTTGGCAATGACCTTGCACTGGCCCTGAAACGGTTTGTCAGTGCCCTTATGCCTATCATTGTATCAGAAGTTCAGAGGATCAGACATTCCCCACAGCCCACCTGATCAGGAGAAAGAACAAGTCCACTGAAAAGTCAAGGTCTCTGCTTTCTCTTCTTAAAGCAAAAATCCTTAGCTCGGTTGTCCCACCTGAGCCAACAAGGTCAGGGGGCTGTGCAGAAAACTGTCTCTCCTTCCTGATAAGCCCGGACCTGTCCCCCAGAGAGATCAGAGAAGGCCAGCCAGATGAGGTCATGCCCTACACTAAGGGACACTTTTTTCCCAGTTTCTGCCTGTCCTTTCTTGATATGCTTAGGTAGCTGAGCTCTGTGGGGCTCAAAATTCTCATATTTGTTGGAGACTCGACATGCAATGTAACTCCTAAGTATCATGGTGGAACATTAATGTGACCCCATGTCATAGGAAGCCAAGAGGCAGTGACACAGGTCATACCTATGGTTTTCATGGGTCAGATGGCCAAGCAAACTTCCTCCCTGGAGCTGCCTGTTTCTCCAAGCTCTTGCCCTCTCTGCTTTGCCAGGCAGCTTCCTCATCATGGCCTTATTAAAATGAGATTATAAAGTGACCCTGGAGAGGTTGCAGCTACCACAAGCTCTATTGACATTTTCAACACATGCTGTGGGCAGGGTCCAGGCTGTCTTCTTAACATTGCTTCAGTCTGAATGTCCCCCCAAAGTCCTATGTCCACATTTAGCCTCCACTGTGGTGGAACTGAGAGTGGAACCCCAGGGAGGTGGCAAGCCATGAGGGCTTTATCCTCACTAATGGGGATAGCACATAATCAAGGGCAGGAGGGAACTAGTCTCTTGCTATAATTCCATTCTGTTGCTATGATAAAATATCCAGAATAAAAGCAAGATAGAGAAAGGGTTTATTTGGCTCCCAATTCCAGTAACCATCCATCTTTGCAGAAGAATTGCAGAGGTGACAGTTCGAGGCAACAGTTACATCCACAGTTAAAAGAAGAGAGAAGGGAGTGCACCCAGGCTGCCTGCTGGCTTTCTGCTCAGGCTCAGCAAACTCTCTTCACTCTTACATAGTTCAGGCTGAGCCCATGAAACAGTGCCACTACAGTAAAGTGTATCCTTTCCACATCCACAAAGAATCAAGAAAATATCCCACAAATGTGCTAATCCATTCTGGATAGTTACTCAGTTGGGACTAACTTTCCAGGAGATTCTAAGTTGTGGCAAGTTGATAATTAAAACCAAACATCACAGCTCTCACTGCCCTTCTGCCCCCAACCACATGAGGATGCAACTTCAAGGTGGCCTCCTTGAGGAAGAGAACAGCTCTCACCAGATCCAATATTTGTATCTGGACCTTGGGTTTTCCACCCGCCCAGACTATGAGAAATATATATCCATTTACAAGTTACCCAGCCTCCGGCATTTCTCTATAGCCACATGAAAAGATAAAGGAGAACTGGGTGAAAGTTTAAGGGTCAAATGTTCTTGGCACCAAGTTCCCATGTCTACCGGGTAGACTGAAGACTCATGTCCACTAACAGTCTAGATGTATGTTACACAGACAGAAGACACACCCCTCTGAAAAGGGATGACTGAGCAGTGAAGTAGGTACACACATCAGAGAGCTGTGTGCATTCATGAACATTCTGGGTCAGCCCGATGTTACTTGGAGCAATTTGTTAATGTGCTCCATCTCACTCATCAGATGCCATCAAGGACACCTGGATTCCAGAAAGGCCATCTTTGAATTAGACGAAAGCCAGGAAGTCAGAGTACCTTCATTACAGGGGCAGAAGTTCAGGACATCTTTGCTTTCCCTCTGTGCACTTACACCTCACCCTTCTCCCACCCAGAGGTCTGCCTTAAGCAAACATGTCATAACCCCACTCTTCCCTCTGCCTTCTGAGTGGTTTTATCCAGGGTAAAACCGCAGGGCAGGCAGGAGGATGGATCCTGAGAGTGAGCATCCAGTATCCTGCCACAGGTATCTCTATGTTATCTCTATGACTGACTGTGTCCTGTATAGCAGGGGCCGGGGGCAGCCCAGCCTATGAGTCCATCTCTGTCAGCAGCTCCCCTCCAAGACTCTAGAAAGTTCTCACCCTCTCATCTACCTAGCCCCTGTTGGTAGTTAGTAAACTTCCCCCTACTACTGTCCCTGGTGTGCCCAGTGGCCTTCATGCTACTGGCTGCCGTCAACCCTGTCATTTCTCTGTAAACACAGGCTGCATTAACTACCTTTAATTACTGCTGTCACCCTGCCAGGACTCCAATTGATAATATGCCTGCCGAGTAAATCTCTTATGAGGCACTTACTTAATCGTGGAGCAGGGATCTAGGAAGTGAGGGTTTTAGGGCTGTCACATGGAACTAGCACACAGCCCAAGGTATGGAGCTGGCCTGGCCTGGCTGCAGAGGTAGAAACCCATCTGTTCTGCCAAAGGAAAGAGGTGACATTCATGGGAAAAGGAACACCCAGATGTGTTGATATCTTCAGTGAATCTGGAGATGAGAAACAGCAGCAGCAGTAACAGTGACCAGTGTGTTCCCTTCCTGGGGGCACAGATGACTTCTGAACACTGGTCCCTCCTGAAGAGTGTCTGTGTGAGATGCCCCCCTCATCTTTTATATTGAGAGACTGAAGCAGAATTCACAAAGTAGCCAAGTGAGCAGGTGCTTGCTCCATGCTGATGATGGCAAAAGCACTGTTCTCTGAGATCCATAACAAGCGTCTGAAACACCCCGCTCCATCTCTTTCCCAGTGCAGCTTGACCCTGCAGAGTAGCCTTCATGCCTGGCTGCTGCTCACCATGAGAGACAGGGCTGCTGTGAAGATCTTCTCTCCCTTATTAAGGTCTTGAAAGCCTTTTCCTCTTCCAAGTTCACAGATGATGAAAAATGCATTTAATTCCACCATGGCCATGCGTTCATTTTTACTTTGCCTACACCAGCCCATGGAAATTAATGTGTACCTGAGCTTCTGAGCATTTATCAATAAAAGCCCCGATCTTTGTACCTTTGAACTCTGTGAGAATATTAACAATTGCCAGAAGGACAGAGCCCTGGCACTTCTGGATTCAGCAAGGTAATCAAACTCCATCGATCCCATTACTGCCCAACTTTAATTAGCACCCTATTCAAGTCTGTGAGGCCCCGTACAATATCACAAGCAAACGGTGGGCCTTCGTGCTTGCTTTTTAATTTTCAGCAATGATCCGATGATTATGAGAGTGTCCGTTCTACATATTTACACTGATTGCTTTTTCATTTACTCTACTTTCCATTATGGAACACAAATGGAGAGGTGTCCTGGAAGCAGCTTAATTGAGTTCAAGTTGTGTCGCTGGACACTTGGCGATGCTAAAAGCACGTTCCGCTTCAGCTAAGTTGCTATTTGGCCCTCAACCAAATGGATCTCAATTTTTCAAAGAGAATACATCAATAAATACACGTAGGGGGAAATACAAAACAAACCATCTCATTCACGTGGACTGTCCACATAGAAACATGTGGTTGGTGCTAGAATTAAACACCAAGACTCCCAACAAATGTCTCACAGAAATAAATTTTAATACATATCTGTAAAAAGGAATAATCCATGGAAAGGAGAATCTAACAGGTGTCTGCCATAGACCAGGCATACTGTTCTGAGACTCTGGTGACCCACTAGCCCAGGATAACCTTAGCCTTGTATATGCAGGAAGGGACAGGTGAGGTCTAGAAGGCAGTGGGGTCTGCCCATGTGGAGGTGGCCGTGGGCTCAAAGTCAAGTTGCACTGCCACCCTCTCTAGTGACCCCAGGCCTTAAATCCTGACAAGTCAGGTGACTCATCAGCAGCTCTTCCAACCCTCCTGCAAGGCCACACTTTCAATGTCTTTGACATCTACACTGCGGATCATTCTGTCCTTGTCCCATGTGGAGGCCTGAGCAAGCCTAGGCTCTGATGGAGAGTTGTTCTGAGAATGAGGCTTGAGTCTGACATGCAGCCCAGAGGCAGGAACCAAAGCTGCCTACACTGGATTCAGATGGAAAGAGGCAAAGCCTGGGTGGAGATGCCAGAGGTTGCTCTACTGTACCAGCTCCAAGAATCCTGGCCATGCCACAGCCGATTGGGCATCAGCTCCACTGCTTCCTGAGGCCCAGGAATGAGAGTGGTCACACATGAGAGTCCTGGGCTGTTGTCCGTTGTTTGACTCTTGACTTTTCGCTGTTTGGGGGGCCCTCCACCCAGCTCCCAAATCAATACACATGGACACTTACTCTTACTTACAAATGCCCAGCCTTAGCTTGGTTTACTTATAGCTAATTTTTTCTTCATTTAAATTATCCAATCTATCTTTTGCTTCTGGGCTTTTACCTTTCTCTATTTCTGCATGTCTTTCTTTCCTTCTTATTCCATATCTGGCTGTGTAGCTGTGTGGCTGGCCCTTCTTTTCTTGTTCAATCCTCCTCTCTTCCTGGATTTTTCCTTCCATTTGTTCTCTCTCTGCCTGACAGCCCCACTTATTCTTTCTCATTTTTGGCTGTTTAGCACTTTAATTAGACAAATCAGGTGTTTTAGACAGGCAAAGTAACATAGCTTTATAAGTCAAATAGATGCAACATAAAGGAATGCAACACATCTTTGCATCATTAAACAAATATTTCACGGCATAAATAAATGTAACATACCTTAAAATAAAATTCAACAATATTAGGGGACTGCCAAAATCTAGACTAGACTAGTGATCTCAGCTTTGGGGAATTCAGACATAGGGAAGGGAAGGGAGAGGGCTGTGGCTCAGAGGCAAATAGTGAAGACAAAGCATTCGGCTTGTCATTCTGCAACCTTACTGGACAAAAGTAGGGCAGGACTTGACAGACAATGCTAAACAACCAAGATAAAGAGGCAGCCTAAGATCTATCAATGGGAACCAGGATAGAGAAACATAAAGGTGGTATGCACAAGCGCACATGTTCACGTGTGTGTGTGTGTGCGCACACACACACACACACACACGCACGCACGCACACACACACACACACACACACACACACACACACACACACACACACACACACACACATGCTTTCAGTGGCATACCCAGTGCTCTGAGCAGAACTCTCTAAGTTCCATTTGATTATCTTTTCCTTTCACTGTTCCCCAACAGTACCATTGTTAGGAGACCCACTACCAACTGAGATGGCATTGGGTGACATTCCAGAGCTGAGCCATAGGAGGCTGTAACATGAACTACAGCTATTGAGAAAGGACTGTGTCAGATCCTTTCCTAAAAATACAACAGTGAACCAGACATTTTGAGAAAACCACAGTCGGTAATCATGAGCAAACATTAGTTATATGATGTTAGCTTTAGAACTTCAGAGAACCTCAGCTGGGGAAATGCCTCAGCGGTTAAGAAAAGAGCATGTGCTACTTTGGTAGAAGACCCAAATTTGGTTCCTAGCATCTATGTCAGGATGCTCACAATTGCCTGTGCCTGCATCTCCAGGAGATACAATACCCTCTTCTGTATCACATGGGTACTGCACTCATATGCACCCACCCACACACAGGCACGCCAATATGTGTAATATAAAAACAAAATAAATCTTTAAGAAAAGAGATTCCATAGAATCCGGAAGTATTTTAAAAATGTGCTTCCATTTTTCTACCATGCATATCATCTGTGTACAACCAAACTGGTTTTGTACAATTCAAGGAAAACAACATATTGCACCAGTTAGAATGCAGAAGGGAGTTGAAGATCCATCTGTCTCCTATTAAGGCAGCCACTGAAGAGATGCACAGAAATGTAAAAAGAATGTCATGCTTCTAGCTAGTTTATGCTTTTTTTAAAAAAAATAATTTTCATTAAAAATAAGTTATGTTTACATGAAACGGGTTGATTAAAGTTAATAAATAAGCAAATGTTTTCATGTGTTCCAGTGTTAGTGCGCCATATGGTAAGATACCAATAGACATAAACCATGTGAACAAAGGTTTGCCTCATTCTGAGTGAACACCTGACAGGCAACTTAAAGGTAGGGTTGGATTTTGACTGCTGTTTCTGTGGCATAGTCCACTGTGGTGCCGAGGGAGGCATGGCAAAGGGCATGGCCTTCAGTTGTGACAGTGGAGGTATGAGGCTGCTTGCTCAGATCTTGCTGGATCAGGCAGCAGAAAGGGGGGAATTGAGATGTGTCTCCTTCTCTCAGCTGACCCTCTCTGGAGCCACCCTTACTGAAAGGTCCAAAGATTTGTCTCCCTAATGCCTTGGGTGTCCCTTAAACACCCCAGTGTGCAGTTAGAATTAACCTTCATGGCTCTCAGTAATACTTGATATTGGAAGGGGCTCCAGGGATAGAACATTTAAGAACTGACCCAGGGGCCCTAGTGTCACTCCTTGGGTCCCCTGAAAATTTGTTCTGGTTTTGTTGTTATTGTTGTTGTTATTGTTTGTCCCATTATCTATGCCTTGTTCCCTCCCCATCTTCAGATTTACAAAGGTATGAATTGACAAATACAATGTACGACTATTGTACTAGCTAGATTCACATCAAATTGACACAAGCTAGAGTAGCCAAAGAGGAGGAGGCCTCAATTGAGAAACACCTCTACAAGATCTAGCTGCAGGCAAGCCTATAAGACGTTTTCTTAATTAGTGACTTATGGGGGCAGGCCCATCCCGTTATTGGTGGTGCCATCCCTGGGCCTGAGGTCCTGGCCCTATAAGAAACCAGGCTGAGGAAACCACAAGGGACAAGCCAGTAAGCAGCACTCCTTCATGGCCTCTGCATCAGGTCCTGCCTCCAGGTTCCTGCTCTGTTTGAGTTCTTGTCCTGACTTCCTGTGATGAAGAACTGTTATGTAGTTCTGGCTGAATAAACTCATTCCTCTTTAAGTTGTTTCAGTCATGGTGTTCCATCACAGCAATGGTAACCCTCACTAAGACAACTGGCCATAAGTTGAAATAAATACGTCCAGAAGCCATCTGCCCCCTTATTAACATTGTTGTAGAAGTCAAAATATCAAAGATGAAAACAATCACCTGAAGATTGAACGAGAGACTGTGGTAACACACCCAAATATTATTTTGCCTTTAAAAGGAAATCCCACTATTTGTTTGCAATCACATGAGTGGAGCAGAGGACATTACACTGAATGAAATAAGCCAGGCAGAGAGAGATAGATGTCACCCATATTTCCCAGCCTCTTCTTCATGCTGGAGCATTTCTGTGTACTCCCACCCCATTTATACTGTTCCCTGCTGCCCTCTCCTAGCAGGGACATCCTCAAGTTCCTTTCTGGATATTTGGCAGGTGCTAGCATTAGAATGTAGCAGGCCCCCAAGCATGTGACACAGAAGCATCATAGTCTCATGTTCTTCAGTTGCAAGCAGGTCAGGAAACACAGCTCCTGGCTGGACAACTAACATACATGAGTAGGGTCTGAGAAAAGGTCTCTTTGGACTTCTAGAGACCATTTCCATTAGATACCAAGGAGTGGATCCTCTGTTCTTGGGGACTATAAACAGGAGTGGAGCCCAGCTCTCTCTTCAGGCCAAGAATAGGGTGCTTCACTGCAAAGCTATGATCCATACAGGTCAAGGACATCCAGCAGGGCTTCTGTGACAGGTAGCAATGAAGTTGAGAAGATAAGAAGACAGGAGAGCCATGCCTTGACTTGGAAACCAGGATACAGGGAGGTGAGGACAAGAGAGAACCTGAGAAAAGACACAACACTGAGAAGAAGCTGAGGGTCCTTCTTGACCACAAGATGACCTATTCCCATATGGCTATCTCAGGGCAAAGGGTGTTTCCACTTCAATGCTGTAGGAATTTGGGGAGAAATCCATGTCTCCATCATCAATCTGGCTTGACTACTTAGGGGTTCCCTCTGTGTTCCTTGTCTCCAATGTGCCTTCATAGAAGCCAGCTGAAAGAAGAGAGAGCAAGCAACACTCTCACAGAGATCTACAAGTCTTCATGCAACAAGGCACTGTATTAAGCAAACAGCTGGAATGATGATGACATGAATCAGGACTAGTAGTTTCCTTTTGGACACATGAATAGGCCAGGAACTGCATGGGGTGGGAGGAAACCCAGGGAGTCTCTGTTCTCTCTAATTGATACTTATTGTTAGCACAGATAATCAAATCTGGGAGAAACCACAAAGAAGGGGTTGATGCTCCACAATAATCCCCTCTATAGAAATGGAAAAGGAGAGACAAACAAATGAAACAATGAATCAGAAATGAATTTATATAGTCACCTTTGGGGAAACAAGGGTAGAGATGGGGGAAGAGAAAGATCTCAGAACAGGTCTTCTTTCACAGATTTGATTTGGAAACTGTATAAAGTTTAAGTAATTCTTAAAGATTGAATCCAAAGAAAAACAAAAGCATGAAATATTTAAAACACCCCAAACAACCCATATTTGAAGTTGGGGCCCTAAATACACAGAGCACTAAGGATTCTTATAATCGACTTTAAATTCAATATCCTAACAGCATCTCCTGGGAGGAGCTTCTCCTAGTACACCCATTGTATTCAGAGGCTCCCTGATTGTAAGTAATGTTGATACTTTGAAGTGAGCCTGTGCACATTGGTGTGACACATTTGTGAGACAAACCAGGCTGTAATCACACTGACATCATTGGTGCCAGGGTTTGCAGTGTAAAAGAAACAAGATACAAGTGCTTGCCTACAAGTGAAGCTGGGAAAACCCAGCAATTGAGAATTTCAATGGAATGAATATTTTGGCATAAATCAGTGATTTGTTCCTGATAAACAAGTAAACAAAAATCAACAACGATAACAACAAAAACTGTATCTGGGCTGGCAAGATGGCTCCATGAGCAAAGTGCTTGCTGTGTAAGCCTAAGACACTTGATTTTGATCTCTGTAAGTCATGTTAAAAGAAAGATGTGGTAGTGTCCATCTGTAACCCCAGCACTCCCATGGGGATATGAGAGGTGAAGACAGGAGACTCACTGGGAAGCTCATGGGCCAGCTAGCCTGGGGTATGCAGTATGACATAAATGAGAGGTAGAAGTGGGGAACTGACTCCCTACAGCTGTTCTCTGACCCTCACATGGGCACCATGGCACACATGTACCCACTTTCACATGCATACCATGCAAAACAAGTAAGTGAACAAAATAAAATTCAAAGCACAAATCTTCTTTTCCATATTCCCTCCTGTAAATATGTTCAGAAGTATTAGCAGTCCAGAGTGTTGAGCACCCTAGAACGTAGGTTTTGTTCTCTATACAGTTTCACCAAAAAGAACCATGGCTGGGTGGTGGGGTAGGGGTGGTACATGCCTTTAATCCCAGCAGAGACAGATAGATCTCTGTGAGTTTGAGGACAGCCTGATCTACAGAGTGAGTTCCAGGAGAGCCAAGGTTACACAGAGAAACACTGTCTTTGAAAACTAAAAGGGGAAAAAAGAACTATGGCCTCTTAGAGAAAAATAGCTAAGTCCAATGCTGAGGACGTGCAAGGCAAGCCAAAGAAATTGCAAGGTTGCAGACTGAATAGGCCACCCACGGTCACTGTTTAGACATGGAGCAAGGAGACAAATTGGGCATCAAAGAAGATGACTAGAATTGATTGAGAGACATTTGTCACTTCCTAAGGACAAGCTAAAGCAAGATGAAGTAATCCCCCCACCCACAGTCACCAAGGCAATCACTCATCTCTAAATGATGGATGGGGAAGAGAGGAATCAAAATTGACTTTGTTCCTCTGGGTGAAATACACCTCAGGGTCACTCACCAGTTGACAAAAGAATTCTTTATGTAGAAATAGTCTAGCTTAAGTATTCATGGAGATGGAATAATAAAATAACATTCAGCATTCATTATTGACCTGGGAGACCTGAGACTCAGAGCCACAAGACACACATTTTTAGTTGGGCAGGGATGGAATAGGACACAAGATGGCCAGGCCGACCATTCCAACAGGGTAGAACTTCACAGCACACCCAGAATTCATGTCAGATGGCAGGCCACACAGGAAAGTGCCCACAACCCCCAGGGCCGAGATGAGCTTGTCTTCATATGCTGTCAATTGAGACAAGGCCTTATACTGTGTAGCCCTGGCAGCTCTCAGATTCATTATGTAGACTAGCCTGGCTTCAAACTCATAGAGGCCTACCTGCCTTTGTCTTCCGAATGCTGAGATTAAAGGCCTGTGCCACCATGCCTGGCAGCAATATTTTTAAGAACACCAAAATCATCATCCAAATTGTGATATTTTAGTATCAAATGGCTAAGACACCAACAATAAATTTAAAAGACATTTCAGAAAGTAAGGAGGAACTGTTACAAACTGAGTGACACTCCAGAGCCAAATTCAAGTAACAAACATGAATATCATTGCCCTTGACCCAGACAAATCAAGCACAGAGAGACACTTTGGAGACAAGCGGATATGGCTCAGTGTGCTGAATCAGCTGCCTAGCATCACGTGTTTAGCAAACAGCAGAGTGGGGACTTGGATCTGGGACACTGAAGCCCATATCTTTTACACAGCAGGAGGACTTTCTCTGGGGCATTCTATGCATTTAATGTGGGGAAAACACTGAGCAAGCTAACCTCTGAGAGGACTGACCGTGGTGGCCTTCAGCCATGTTTGATGGCTGAGTAATGAATGAATGTCTGAACAAAGCACATCAAGACACAGAGCCAATGCACCCATGTGACTGCCTCCCTCCCCCAGCCTAACTGAAGAGGCTCAGGGAGCCCCAGACATCCAGCATTCCCCCAGCATACCAAGGCCTCGCAGAGCCTAATTGTCCAGCTGAGGACAAGAGCACGGACCTCATTTCCATGGTTAATTAAAATGACCACTGGTATTTTCTGTTTCTCAAAAAGAGTTCAAGCTTCTCTAAGTCTACAGGCTGCTTCTCCAACTGGGATGCAGGAGGCAGAGGAACAGGCTGCCAGGACAGAGTGAGGACAGAATGAGAGGCCTTCTCTTGCCCACAAAACATAGTCTGTTTGGTGCCAGGAACACATGGCAATGGGAGGCACAAGTCTGTCCATGAGCAAGCTTGCCTCAGTGGATGGCACCTTCTCACTTTCATAGGACACACCTGAAGGCCCTGAACTCTACTGGTGCTGAGTAGTGAAGGACCAGATGGATCTGAGATCACTCTTTTTTTTTTTCTGTGAAAGCTTACATGTGCAGGACTGTTGCAACCGGGTAGAACCTCTGGCTCAGAGAACATTTATTTCCTCAGTTCCCTGAAAGGCAGGGCACTCATGGAAACTACTGCAGGACTCTATTGAGAAAGGACCCATGGCTGGACAGTGTGGTGGGTGCTGAGGGACCATGATGCTGAGGGGCATGATGGAGGCAGGTTTGAACGTCTCTGCTGGCTCCGTGGACCTTTGGCTCTTATGTTCTATCTCAAAGTGTGTGTTGGGGGAAGGGGCACTGTGCAAGAGCCTTTTTTTTTTTCAGGATGAGGAGCACATTCCCAGTTCAGGTCCATCTGGGAGAATATAGACTTGGTCCCAGACTGAGAAGCTAGGCATTTAGTGTCAGGCATAGAAAATTCCTAGGAATGGAGAATGACCACTGTAGATCTGCCTTCTCAGCACTTGTCTCTCATGTCTGCTCACTGCTCCAGGGTAGCTGCCTGCAGCCAGCTCAAGATCTTTGCTTTTCTTTGTGCATAGAAACAACATGGAGCATCCCAAGATGCCCTTCCCAAGGCCACTGGGGCATGTGTGGAAGGTGGGAGCTTATAAGTGACCACCAGGCCAAGCAGCTCTCCCCTTGCAGACCTGGCTGCAACCTGGCAACAGGGAACCTGAGACCTTAGCCTGGCCTACCAACAGGGACAAAGTATGGACACTGTTCCTGAGCCATGCCTGCCTCCCCAGTCATTCTCTTTCTTCAGTCAATATCACTTTAGCTGACCACCCTATCAGCCATACACACCTGCCTGAGCCTTGCCAGTAGCAATCTACTTAATCTTACAGACTTCCCTGGGTCTTGCTGTTTGAGGTATAGTCCATCATGGCCAGGGAGTCCAGACAGGAGCTTGCAGTTGCTGGTCACATTGCATCTGGAGTCAATAGGTTCCTATGGAGGCCTATTGGTTCCCAGGGACCATCTCTAACCAGGACTACGCATCCTACTTTCCCTGTAAGTCCCACAGTCACACCAGGCATTTTGATGATCCCACCTCATTAAGAAATAATGCAAGAGTGTTAATATGTGAAGAGAGGGAGGGAACCATACAGATGTGTGAACAATTACTTCCTTGAATGTGTAAAGGGGCGGATGTGAATTCCCACATTCTCTGCAGTGTTTTTTAAATGGTTGTTACTACTTTTATCATTAAAAAGAAAGAAAGAAAGAGAGAGGGAGAGAGAGGAAGGAAGGAAGGAAGGAAGGAAGAAGAAAGAATGAAAATGAAAACCTATTCTTATGCCAACAGGTTTGCTGCTCTAGCATGGTGAAGGGTAGTGTTGACACAGCACAGCTCTTGAGTTAAAGGGTACTTAAGCCAAGTACATGAGTGACTAGGGCCTGGGGACCCAGATGCAATCCTTCAGAATAATGTGTTCCCATGCAGAAACTGTTACATGAAGGTTTTAAAGTGACAGAAAAAAAAGAAAGTCATAGATCAAGGTTCTTTGCAAACACTGTAATGGAAACACCCAGCAGACGTTTACAGAGAAGAGGAGAATCTCTCCCCTGGGGCATATCCATCTTCAGTTCCATAATGACACATGTGGCCCAGGATAGCTGTGCATAATGCCCAATACCAAATCACACACTTACTCAATACATTATCTTACATCCCCCCCCCAAACTAAATTATTCACTTCTTGGTTAGGAACTTTTGTTGTGGGAGGTTGCCCGAGGACATCTTCAGCATTCAGATTGGTGAAAACTGTTAATATGTCCTGACAGGTTTCATATGAAAGTTACAAGGACCTAGAGGTGGCAACAAGTGACATCAAGGGGACTGAAGATTACCTGAGGTAATTTGGCTCTGAATGTGTGCCATTCCAATTCTACATAACCACCATGTTCTAATCAATCAACTGACCCTGCCAGTCTTCAACACGGGTGTGGCTTTTTCCTCAAAAATTCAGTTCAAAAGTATTTTGTCTGCACTTGATTTGCTTTGGAAGTGAAGGATTTGAGACACAATGATCTGTCACCACTCATCCCACATGCCAGGTCTGTGGACATGTCATAGATTGATTCATGAAGAATGGCCATCCTGCTCAGTTTTAAAGACTGGAGGAATCACACATCAGAGTGTGGGGTCTAGCAAAGGAGCTCTGGGTGTTTTAAGTCTCTGGCTTGCTCAGGCTTCGTTCCTATGAAACCTGATGGACCTTGGCTGCTGGTCTTTGTGCATTCTCATGGAGGGCATTCTCCCTGGAAAGACACTGCCCTGTGTTCAAGTCATATCCAGGTTCCTACCTGTTCTTAATTCATCCCAAGGGTACACCAGACTGAGGGAGACAGTGTTTGGGCTGCCACCCATTGTACAGTGACAACCTCTGAGCATAACAGCCTTCATCTTCATCAGAGTGACTTTGACCATTTGTGAAAGAACCAGAAAATCTGACTACTGACAATTTCTCACAAAAAAAAGCAGGTGAACAAGGAAATTAGACCTCATCTAAGATTCCCGTTGCTTTTTCCTGCATCACTCAGATAGCTGTATTTGATTTTGACCCAATTGCATGTAACCTTGTAGGCTCAGGGGTCCTAATACAGAGCATGGAAGGTTAACTGAAGGTGAACTCAACCTACGTAGCTGTGGGAAACCCTTCACACATGCTGCAGTGGTACTTTCCAGTGGTGGGGTTACTGTGGAGTTCCCATGCTATTGTAAGAAATCCCTCACTTGGGCTCTGTGAGTAAGCCACATAAATACATACCTCCAAGTTGGACTTCAGGAGCATCATACTTCAGTTTGCCATTGGTGCCCTGTGAGAATGGGTGGATATTTATTTTTATCTCCCCAGGGCAAGGGTTCCCCAATACAAGTTGATCTTGCTGTGCTTGTTTAAATCCCAGCTCAGGGGGGAGTGGTGTGTCTCACCCTTTCTCCTCCCCAAACCCAGCATATGCACACACCCTTTCTGTGTGCCTTGCACATGCCTCATTTGTGCCTCCAGGAGAGTGTACCAAAAAGCTTAATCCCAAAGAGTCACGCCCTGGGGTTCAGCCAGGTTTGCTGCTGTATGAGCTATTCTCAGGCACCTCCTGTCCCCTCAGGCCTCAGCATTCCCATCTGTAAAGCCGGAGCTTAGATGGCAGCTTGCTGTGGCTCCATCTGCCATTAAGGAATCCCTTGGGGTCCCAGACAGATGGCTCTCGGGCCATTCTGATCACTGCCAGCATTCAAGCATACAGCCCAAGAGATAGTGCAGGCCACACTCAGCGCTCTTGTCAGAAGAAGAAAAAAAAAAAAAAAAAAAAAACAATGCTTAAATTTAGCCAAAGCCAGTTTCCTGTCACATTTACCTGGGGCTCTTAAGCTGTCTGACAAGGCTAAGGAAGAAACTCTTCTCAGGACAACTGTCCATAATGGGAGAACCATTCACCACTGGCCAGAAGCCTGCTGTCCTCCCTAGCTGCCTCTCCCCAGCATGCACACATGCTTGCTTATTCTACTGTCTGAGTCCTCCAGTTGGCATCCATGGAAAGATGAGTGATACTGACTGGAGATGGGATTCTCTCAGATGACAGATGCCCACTCTCCTTGTGCAGGCTAGCCCTGGCTACCAAGCTGATTTCCTCAGGATGGGATGATCCTGTAAAATGACCCCAGGCAAAAACAAGGGTCAGCAGAGCCCTTAGCAACTGACTGATTGGTACTCTTGAGGTGGGATGGTTTCTTTAAGCATCAAGTAAGTGAGGAGACCCTTGTTCAGCCCAGCTGAATCCTGTCTAGCTCTACAGTTCATTGTGCTGGCTTGTAAGAGGCTTTCTTACCCAGAATATTTCTTCCACTACATTAGCCACCCCTTGAGCTTTGATCTGCAAATTTGACAAGTGGGCCTATTTCAATCTTTATGCAAGCCATTGATAGAATCACTGGACAGGGACAGGGTGAGGACACGAGCACTCCACTCAAGACCTCCCTCCACCTTGATACAGATCTATGAATCAATGAGCCCCTCTCTGCCATTCAGACTGTTCTGTCCTACCTGCCTGCTGCAGCTTCCACCCACAAGCCTCCATCTGCCTGTGGTGACAGAGGGGTGACTTCATGCAGCCTCTTCTAAAGTTTGTATTAGAAGATTCACAGCCTCAATGAATTTATTTTCTGAGGAAGTGCCATGTGGACAGCCCTGGGCCATCCATGCAGGTCCTCCAAACTCTATGCTTGTCCTGCCCACCTGCACCCCAATGGGAAACTTCATCCCTGTGTGTGCTGGGGCATTTTCAGAGGTCTTTCCTCTTGGCATAGCAGGGCCATCTAGTTAACCAAATGCCCTGTTGCTGATACCTAAACACAATGTGAAGGTGTGCAGGGAATCTGGGTGGAGGCCATGCACCTTTCTTTTTCTGATTCACCATCTTCCAGCTTAAGGAAGAGATACAGTAGCTACCTAATAGGTCTGAGTGTGTAAAAGGCCATGTCTTCCCATCCTTCAGTGGATCTTTAGCAAGGCCATGCCACCTTCTCCCTTTGTCCCTTGTGGGGTCTGTTTCTTTATGTTTTTAAAAGGATAAAAACTATTAAAAGATGGCATTTTGTGACACATAAACATGAGGAGAGATTTAGTTTTCAGTATCTCTAAATAAAGTTACATGTGTGTGGTGACACTGAGTACCCATAAAGACTCTATCAATAGCTGTTTTCACAGCATTGTGTGGAGTTCAGACATTGGACAGAGAGAGGCTGCATGACTTCCAGGACCAAATGATGTGGTCACTGGCCTTTGACAGAGGACACCTTCAGAGTCCTGGGGAGTCAGCTGAGCAACACACTGGGTAGAGTAAATGTCAACCCCTAGGCTAAGACATCCATTACTCCAGGAGTGTGTTGGCTTGCAAGCCAGCTTATCTGTCAGAGTACTGAGTGCTGGCCACAGAGGGGAGCAGGAAAATCAGACCCTTCTATCCTTAATTCACAGATATATATAAAGGTCAACAAATCAAATACCTCCTTGCTAAGAAGAAAAAGGTCAACATAAAATGACAAGGGGCTTGTGGTAGAAAGGAAGGTACATGGACTTGGGTACAAGAGAAGATACTAGAATGAGGGTGAGGGCTAGAGATGTTGGTGCTGTGTGAGCTGCCAGGGGCAGCAGGAGAGGCCATGGCAGACAATCAAGGCTGTGTAAGTAGAGGACTGGGCTCTGCTCTCAGAGGACAAAGCACTAAGATTTTGAAAAGGCCAATGTGTCATGAAACAACTTGCTTCTAGAAAGGATGGAGCAGACTTGCAAAAAAAATCACTCATGTGACAATGACCAGGGAGATAAGACATTTATATCTGTCTTTTGCATGTGTTCTGTGTGAGGTGAAGGGCCCTACAGGCCAGAGCCATGTGGTTGTTTTGTTTTTGACAAGGATTACTGTTCATTACTTTCTTTCTTCCCTTCCTTTAACTATCCCAAATTCTCAGTGTACCATTGTGGCAGTTTGAATAAGAATGGTCTCCATAGGCTCATACATTTAAATGCTTGGTTACCAGGAAAATGGAACAGTGCAGAAGGATTAGGAGGTGTGGCTTTGTTGGAGGAAGTGTACTGCTGGGGATGAGCTTTGAGATTTCAAAAGCCCATGTCAGAACCCTCCCCCCCATGTGCATGCAAGCATTTCTCTCTCTCTCTCCATCTCTCTTTCTCTCTTTCTCTCTCTCTCTCTCTCTCTCTCTCTCTCTCTCTCTCTCTCTCTCTCTCTCTCTCTCTGTCATAGGCTGAGAACAGAACCAGCATGCAGGATTCTGACTTGGACCTGGTGGTGCAGGCCTGTGATTTAAACTATGTGGGAGGATAGTTGATGGCCTGCCCTGGCTATAGAGCATACATGGCCTGCCTAGAGGATTTTGTGAGATTCTGACTCAGAATGAAAACTTAGAATGACTGGATTTTGTTAGCTTAGTGGTAGCATACCTAAGGCCCTAAACTATATCCCAACACCATGTTTAGAAGTAGGGCTTTGGGGCATATTTGAGGTTAGACAAGATCTCTGGAATTATGCCCTGTACATGAACTCTGTTCACTTTGTGAGGAGAGAGACCAAAAGAGATGCATGGGTGCCTCTGTGTTGGCTTGGGACTTTACCACATTCTTGTCAAAATATGCTGTCACCAGGCACACTTCCCCATTCTTTGACTTCAATCTCTACTAGTCAAAATGAACCACATTACCTCACAAAGTTTTCCAGCCTTTGGTGATTTGTTGTGCTGCTGAAAAAGAGACCAATATTCTGTACATCCGTTATTTGATTTTATTATCACAGGCCTCCTTAACCTCAACTCTCACCCAGACTAAAGTTAAAGTCGTTACTTCCCGCCAGAATCTCCCACTGTCCTCTCCTCTCTGTTTACACTGTGCTGCTTCACCCTACTCCATCCTATATGCAAAGGCAGCTAGACTCTCAGAAACACACACAAACCTTGTTCTAGAATCGCCTTCCTTGGAATTCTGCTTCCCCCACTGCAGACAGCACCCAGTGCCACTGCAGACAGTGCCCAGTGCCATTGAGGACAGCACCCAGTGCCACTGCAGCTCTGTCTCCCCTAGTACCATTTTCTGATGGCTGCCTGACATTTTGTTCTTCTCCACAGGTTTGTTGATGTCTTTCTTTTTCACAGCCAGGTCCTCCATGCCTGGATAGTGCAGGTTCTCTGGAAAGAAATGAGATTTATATACTGATGTGACTGCTCCTTGGTTACCAGATGTGGTGGGAGACAGAGTCACATCGCAGCCTTTACCCACATGGTTCAGTCCTTCATCTCTGGAATCTGACCTACTTTGGGAGATGTTCAGAGTATAAGATGCATTCTGAATTCAGATCAACATTGCCTGACAGTCAACCCAAGCTATGCTGCTTGTGTCTCTGGGGTCCTGTCAACCTCTATTCCTAGTCAGGACTCTGCTTCCCAAGTATTGTGGTAGGTGTCTGGCTCCTCTCATGCCATCTTCTCAAGCCAAAGTCTCTGGGTGATGCTCAGTGGGGAATTTGCCTACCACAAATGTTTTTCAGTCCTTCAGCTTGGCTCCTGACTTGTCCTGCTTGGTGATCTTTCTGTATTTACCAGCACACCTCCGACAGACACCAGTGCAGTGAATGTCACTCCCAGAAAGGTGCTTGTCACTCCAGGCTCAATCAGTCCATACATGTCCATGTAATTTCCCTCCTCAGCTGCAGTGGGGTTTTTTTGTTTTTGTTTTTGTCATCCCCTCCCCTCAGAGGTTATGCCCCAAAAGTTACAGGTTCCTCTGGTCTTTCTCCTGCCTGAGATGGCAGGTGGGCATTAGGTAGTTCCCATTGTTTGCATAATTGGGGGACATCAGGGGTGGAGGCCCTGTCTCTCCACTCTGGGGATATATATTCCTTCCAAGTTAAAGTTAGTCTCTCTGCTGTTTAAGATTCTGCATCTGTATTCTGCATGAACCTGGAGGGAAAAATTCTTCCATACATTCTCTTGCCAGAGAGCCCAGCAGATGACAGCACAGGGCAACATGGGAGAAGTCTTATACACAGTAAAACATCTTTTCAGTCCCACCTTACATGAAGTGTGGAGAACATGGAGGGATTGGGAAGAATGTTTTCATAGCTCCGAGGAAAACAATTCTATAGCGGCATTTGTGTATGAATGTCAGCTGATCAGTGAGCCTCACCATCAAGCTGGGGCAGAGGTGTCAAGAGTCTACCAGAGCATGGAAGCAACACTCCTAAAGACACACAGCCAAGCAAGTAAGATGTGCAGCAAAGGCATTGAAGGAAATCTCAGTCTATTCCTTACCAGACTTGTACATCCATCCAGGAGAGACTTCAGTGGCTATGTAATAAACAATACAAATTTTGTAATGATAATTCAAAGAAATCACTGAACAACCACACAGTAGGACAACAGACATGGTGCAGAGCCATCTAGTTTTCAGAATGTTTACATGGTGTCACTTACAACAAATAGTTACAGTGCTAGGAAATATAGCTCAGTCAGTAAAATGTTTAAAATATGAATGTGCAGGCTGTTTGAGCCTCAGAATACACACAAGAAACCAGACACGATGGTACCTCCTTCTAATCCTAGCACTAGGAGGCAGAGGCAGGAGAATCTTGATATCACCAACTAGCTAGTCCAGCCTCACTGATAGGCCCCAGGTCAACTAGATACACTGTTTCAAAAGAGTTAAATAGTGTTTCTAAGGATGTCACCTGAAGTTGTCACACACACACACACACACACACACACACACACACACACACACACACACCTAGAAAGACAGAGTGGTAGACAGAGAGAAACAAGAAACTATAATCAACAGAAATGGGGTGGCAGGGCACACTTGCAACTGTCCTTTATGAAACCCATATTGGGCTTCCTGGGCAGAGATTTTCAACTAGCCATGTGCAAACCTGACAATGATGTCAAGGAAAGGAAAAGTAGAACCATTGTCTTACAAATACACTAACAGTCTTATCAAAGTCCCAGCAAACCCAACCATCATCAAACAAAATGGATCATGACATTAGTCACAAATCTGAAAGTGAATCAGGGAGATGTGTCCTGTCAACAAAGGACAGAACAGAACCATTGTCTGCCTCTCACAGTATCAGAGAGAGGGGATACAACCATCATGGTGGCCTTCCACAGCAACAGCAGAGAATGCCAAAGACAAATCCTCACACACCCACTGTGAAATCTGGTCTCCTAGAAAAGACAGAGAAGCCTCGCCCAGAATATCCCAGTGAGATGGCAGCTTGAATGAGACAGCGACAGCATCAATAGGCACGCTATCATGGGAAGGGAAAATTGCAAGGACTCCCATCCCTAGATAAAGTACTGTTTGTAACTAAAGGCTTCTGAAAAAAGGAGAATTAGTTATCGCAGGGATGAATCCCCCAAGTAGTTATCCAGTATTAGGTATTCAGCCCTGAACTAAACTGGTTCAGTAAGTTATTTTATATATTTATGTATTGTATTTAATAATAAGAACAATTAAAGAAAAAGAGGTTGTGAATAGAAGAGGGAGTGGGAGGGAGGGATATGAAGGGTGCCTGGAGAAGAAAGAAGGGGTAACCATGTAATTATATTTTAATTGAAAAATAAAACTGAAAAAGTGTAGATCAGAATGAAAAGAGAAAAGCAATATTTACATGAAATACAACACTGTGTAAAGAAAATCCTGCAGAAACCCCTGTGTACAGCTCTTAGCACTCACAGTGGGTTCAACAGTGCTGTGTAGTGGGTACCACCTACCCCATCAACTGTTCTCCTCACATAGGAGCAAAGCAAACATAAAACCAGGGAAAACAAACCCTTTTCAACAGTACCCGAAAGAATGAAGTCCTCTGAAGTCCATTTTTGCTTATTAAGATTTGGTGTGTGTGTGTGTGTGTGTGTGTGTGTGTGTGTGTGTGTGTAGGGAGAGTGCGGGGGGTGGGAGGGTGAAGGTGCTGTGGAACACATGTGGAAGGTAGGTGAAAATCTGAGGTAGTTGCCACTTTGTACTCTGTGGGTTCCAGGAATCATACACAATCAGGCCTCAATCTCAGTGGAAAGCACCTCTCTTTACTGAAAGATCTTGCTGCTCCCCTGAACTGTATTTAACATAGAAAGCACAACATTTACACACAAAATCTACAAAACTTTGTTGTGAAAAAATTAAGAATCAAGTGAATTTTATAAAATCTCATCACTCATCAGAACATTTAAAGTTATTAAGTAGCGATAGTCATCCAATCTTACAGCAAACTTAACAGAATGTCTATCAATATCCCAAATGACTTTTTGAAGAAATTTACAAGATAGTAGTGTAATTCTCATGAATTCATGAGGACCCCTGGAATAACTGAATAACCTTTAAAAAGACAAAATTTAAAAACCCACATTTCTCAAATAAGATTTACAACAGAGCAATGATCATCACAATGGTATGATGTTGCACCAGCTCAGGCATAGCCACACATTGAAGACCAATGCTGGACTCTGTACCCCACACAATAAATAAATACCAACCCATAATAGGTCATATCCCATTCTTCCTGTAAGAATAAGACCTTAGAAATGCTTGGGCCAGGTCCTCTCTGAGTAAACTGTACGAGTACAGATCTGTAACCTTATATTTTGATGTCTTAACTACTACACCAAGTTCAACTTCATTATAATTATTTTTGGGGTTCAAAAGTGATCATCAACTAAGTATAAAAGGCAACCTATGCATTGAAGAAAAACACTTGGAAACTGTGTATCTGGTAAGATATGTGATAGTCAAAATACATAGTCAACTTTTATAACTAAGTAGTAAAAATTCAAATAAGTCAATTTTAAAAATAGCCAAATGTTTTGAGCTGTTTCTCCACAAATGATGTTCAAAAAAGTGTTATCAAGGATGCAGAAAAAACATGAGGACATTGAACGCCACTTCTGGCATTTTATGATGACAAAGTTACTTTGGAGATGAGTTTGGCTATTTTTACAAAATATTCAAACAAAATGTAACCAAAGGACCTAGCAATTACACTCAGGATTAAATACTCAAGAAAAAAGAACGTGTATATCCATACAAAAACAAGTGTATACCCACATTGGAACACTCAGCAATGTTATTCACTGGAGCTGACAAGAGACACCCAATGCCTGTCAGCTGGAAAAATGCATGGTCTGATCACATATGCTGCTTGTGGGACACTTTAAAGGAAGCATGTCCTAGCTTCCTATCACATAGCTGAGTCTTAGATACATGGAACTGACTGTAAGGAGCTGGCCACAGATCTTAGGTAAATTCCCATAGCCAGTCAACATCAGGCATGTCTGGGGAGGGGACAATAATAGATTGGTTATTTTTAGGAGTTGAAAGGTGGGGGTGTCAACAGATAATGCATGCGGACTTACTTTCCAAGAATGCAGAATTCCCAAAAGATACATGGTCAGTGTCAGGAAGATGGGTCAATGATAAAACTCTTCCCTTGCAAGCATGTGGACCTGATTTCAAATCTGAGAACCCAAGTAAAAACAAGAGACATGGTAGCATGTGTTTATAATTTCAACTCTGGTGAGGTAGAGGCTGGAGGATTTTTCACCTTGCTGGCTGTGTTCCATGTCCATTCTTTATCAGACTTTCAATGAAAGCCATGGCTGTTTTTGTGAACCTGAGATGGGGATCTTTGCCTAGGATGCCCTAGAATGCCATCTTGCTTTCTTGAACAGCCATTTGTAAATTGATATAAAAAATGACTGGCTTTCTTCAAGCATTTTTCAGTTCTACAACTATATTACTTGTACTCTGTGATGTAAGCCCCTCTTCTGGCCTTGACGTGTTACTTCCTGGCTTATGTGGATGCTTGACATGTGTCATTGTGTCTGGTCCACAATCTGCATACCACAGACCCTTCTGAGTTGCCCTACCTGTCTGTCCTTCCTCCTTTTACCCAAGGGCAGAATAAGGTGCTGTCATATATGTAGAACTGTCCTTCCTTCCACATCTTCCTGAACTTTCTCAGGCCCTGATGGTGACCTCCTTTGGTGTGCCTTCAGTGCTAACTCTCCCACTTCAGTATGTGGTGTCTCTGACATCTGTGCTGTAGCCAGAGAGCTCAGCTAGCCTTTCCCTCATCCTCAGCTCTCAGCCAACTTCTGGGAACCAAGTATATACTTCATAAATGCAGCCAGGTGAAAAGGATTTGATAATTTATGGCCAAAGATAGAAAATAATCACCAATGAGAATTATATGCTAATAATGCAGATAGCTCTAAGCACATCCTGGAGTTTCCCTCTTAACCTGATTCCCAACTAGGGGATCATAAAACCAAAGGTCGGTCTGTTTAGCGGGAATGGTGATGAACTGTGAATCTTCATTGCAGCCAGGCAGGGATGATTATATAGATTAGGAATGCAGGTCAACCCAGCTCACATGCTCTCAACCAGCTAGGAGGCAGGGCAGAACCAGGGCTCAGGACGGGTCACTCCATCTTACTGCTTAAGTTCTCAGGGTGGCTGTCTGTGCACATCAGATTCTGTTTACAAATTCTGTTTATAGAGTTTGAGCAGCGATTCCTCTGATGGAGGGTTCTGACCCCTGTGTGGTGGCGGGACTCAGGGCCCTGGCACAGGAGGTGCTGAAGGCTGGTGCTGCTCTTCAATCCCTCCATATCCAGAAGCTTTTCAGGGAATATATGTGCCTGACTAAAGTTCTTCTCCATTGGTAGGATACAAATTTGACAAGGAACACCAGTGTCTATCTAACTCCCTTATACCCAAACTCTGATACTCTGAGGATGGCCTCGCTACTGAGCTTGTGAAAGCCATAACCATGGTTACTCTCATGCCTCCACTTTACCCTGTACGCTCCATTCTTGTGGACTGTCTGCAAACAAGTGACACTATGTTAGATGCCAATGTGACACATGAATTCATGGACAAAATGGAAACACAGGAAGGGAGAGAGGGATTGGGGAGAAGGGAAAAAGAGAGAGAGGAGGAGGGAATGAATGGGTGAATAAAAGAAAGGAGGGATGGGAAGGGATAACAGAGAGATAAAAGAAGATGTGGCAGATGAAAAAGGAAGTAAGGGAGAGATGATGGAGAGCATAGAGGGAGGGATAAGGGAAGAAATGAAGAAGGAAGGAAGGGGAGAGGAAGGAATGACAGGGGAAAGAGGCAGGCATAAGGGAGGAGAGAGAAAGGTAGGGGGAGAGGAGGAGGAGAGAGGGAAAATGAGGAAGCAATGATGGAAGAAGAGGAAGGGAAGGAAAGAGGTACAGATGGGAGGAAGGAAGGAAGCAGGCCTACCATCAGCCACCAAAGGGATATCTAGTGGACTTCACCTTGCTACATTCTAGCATCATCCCAAAATCCTTGGCCTTGGCCTCACCAGCCCCAAAACATTATTGTTGCTTCTGTGTTTCACTGGGTATGGGGAGTAGGTGGGAAGTGTGGCTCGGGGTCTAGCATGCAGTGCAACTGATGAATGTATCTGCTCTATGTAAGCATGTCTTGACTTTGGCCATCCAATTTTCTTGTCCGCTTGTCTCTATGGTTAAATTAGTATTGGTGATGTGCTGCAGTGCCTCTCCAGGAAGAGGAGGGGGCTACTGTGTGGGGAATTAGCTGTCCCTCTGCCCACCCAGCCAGGCCCTGTGGAACAGCTCCCAGCAGACAGCTATGACATGAAGGAGCAACACAGAACAAAACCATAATAGGAGGTGACTTGGATGACAGACCCACCTCAGTGACTTTCTTCCTGGTGTGCTAGAGGTGGCATGTGATATAATGGTCCAAGAAACTCAAGACCCAGAAAATCATCCTTTGTGTCCCTTGCAGTTGTTAGACCTGAAGCTGGCACCTTGGATGTTCCACTCCAAGCTAGAAAGTGCCAGATTGGAAACTCAGTTGAAGGTCTGATTACCATTGAAACATGGCAGTAGCATTGGGCAGGTTGAGACCATCAATCTCAGTATTTGCTTAGAGTTAGGCACCCTAATCACAGCATGGAGATGGCCATGGAAAAGATGGTGGTTCTATGTGAAGGGTTTGGAGATGTAGATGAGAAAGATGGGGATGTAGAGGTCTACTGTGTACTTAGGGGCCACATTTAACTCAGTTACTGTTTATCCTATGTCTAGAGCAGATCCTACCAAAGAGAAGATATCTGATTTAGGTTAAGAATGGGTAAATAAATGGAGTTCTGCCTCTCTTAAGCCATTTTATGACTTTTGTCTTTGATTGGCATGGAACATTTGTACACATGGATGGGGTATGATGACATGGTTTGACTCACATACATCACATATGGATGTTTGTCAACTGCTATAAACTCCAGATTCCAAGTGTTTAGGCACTGGTAGCTTCAGCTAATTGATCTAGTTCTGGGTCAGCTTGTGGTTTTATCTCCTGTCAGGGCAAATCCTTAGGGTTGACCTGCCAGCCACAACCATGGGACTCCAGCAGTCATGGAAAGGTGGACTGGGTCCTTTGTCTCACACACTATTTGGGAAGGCCTATTACTTTATTATAGAGAATCAATATTTGTACAGTGGGTAGGTTGTAAAGTTTTATAGTTGTGAAGCAAACCGTTTTCCTAACAATCCCCCAAAGAGGCATAAACCCAAATGGGAAAGTCGCATGATGATTCAGAGCAAGAGGTGGCAACAGTCACATGCTGAGGACAGGTGGTCTTATGTGTGCACCCAGAGTCTCTAGACAGGTCTAGATGAGTCTCTGCACTGCATACTGTGACAGAGGACAACCCTGGCTCAGGTTTATCACTACACACATCTATCTGCAGGGCAGCCCTGGGTGAGGCATGTCACATTGTTTCTCCATAGACTATATCTTTAAAAGTTTTAAAATTTCTTTTATGGTTTTCATACTTTAATTGTATCATACTCTATAAGACCGTAAGGTAGTATCTTCAAAAATTGAAAGAATTCACTTAAAATTTAGAATATATAATCTAAGGTCATTTAAATTTGAGGATATGAAAAAAATGTTATTGAGATACAACAGCTCAGAAGCAATGCCACACAAACATAAAGATGAAAAAATAGTTTTACTTAAATGTTTAAATAAGAGATAGAGATGTAGAAGGAGGCTTTTAAATGAAGATAATTGAATATATTGAGAAATTGTGTTGTTCTTTAGAAGGTTGGGGGAAATTTGAGGCCAAGCCAAAGGAAAAAATATATCCACAATAACACAGAATTAAAGGTTTAATAGTATTAACATAATATGGATTGTGAACAGTCTCAATATTAGATTTGAGGGCTTGCTTGTCTGTGTCTTCTTGGGAAGTGATAAATATATTAATTAAAAATATATGAAGCAAACAAAAAGAGAATGGGCCAGTGTGAATAAAATATGCTGCTGGACATGGTCAAATATATTAACAGGAAATAAAGAACAAGACAATCTTACCAAAGAAGCAAAAATTAAAAGTAATTTTAATGAACAACAATTCCTATTATCCACAGGATCTAAGCCATGAAGTCATAAAGGCAGACATTCCTCAGTGTCAATATTAACATAGTAGGAAGTGACCATGATCACAGCAAACAGGAATGTGTTCATTGTGTGGTTTTGAAGATGTTTACCCAAAAATCATACCTACTTATCTGAACAAAGACTGGAAAATTTCCACAGGGTTTTCAGGAAAGGGACAGAAGAGATAAAAGACAAGGTGGAAAAAAGATAAGGAGATAAAATAAAAAGAAAACTAAACAATAAAAGTTTTGAGTAAAACTCTGGAAGGCAGAGGCTCTGATTAGGGTGAACAGCAGACTGAGGCACCTCCTGAAATGTTAACTGAGATGACACTTTCACCATCTCTCTAGTCAGTAAGGATACAGAATCACAGCCAATTTAGCCTTGCAAGAGAAAGAAACAGAACCCACCCCAATCTAGAAATTCAAAAGATTTCCAACTACTAGAATCATAAGCAAATATTTTAAGGATGCTTGGTTGGTACAAGATGAATAATAAAATTCAATATATTTTGCAATTCATGAGCAAAGAAGTGCAGAATATGGTTTTTGAATGCTCTCATTTAGTTGTTGTGCAAAGTGCTATAGTGTGCATGGGTGTGCGAGAATTTCTGATATGTTGACTTTGATACTATATATATATAACTTTATATAACTTTAGGGTGTGATAAATCTATTTTAAGGCTTTTTTAGATATCTGCATAAAATCTACATAGATGTATATCAGGGAAAGGATAGGTAAATATTATCTAGTAAATATACATTATGCAGTTGTATTCAGTCACAAAAAAATAAAAAGAGCAAAAATACACTGTTTGAAGGGAAGTTGAGACAACTGGAGTTTACATTGGAAGAATTAGATCAGAATCAGAAAGACAAATGTCATGTTTCTGTCATCTGTGGATACTGAATTTTGTATGAAGACATGAAATCATTATGTATAGATGTCAGAAACATAGAAGTGAAATATTCTGGAAGTGTAGGTGAGTGAAAAGAAAGGATGGGTGGGTAGGAATGGCAATGTCCTTTTCATACTGTAGGAAATACTTTTAGAAAGCCCAATACTGAGTGCTATGAATGCACACCAATAAAACAGAATCAATAAATAGTTATGAACTATAAAATGATATCTTTTACAGTAGCATTGAACAGACTCAAATGCCTAGCTAGACATTTGTTTAATCAAATGTGCTCAAAGCCATGATATCAACACATATGTAGAAGATATTTCTTACCAGTTTATGAAAAGATAAAACTTTTAGTACATGTTTGAAAAAACATACAAGGTAATTTTTGACATTTCCACATTTTAATTCTATTTTATAAAGAGATTAAAAATAAAACCAATTATGAAAAACAAAAAAATACATAGTTTTTTACAGAAGTTTAAGAAGCGCTCTATATTATCCATAATACTTAAGAAAATGTAAATCCTATTGAAGAAGAGAAATACTTCTATGTCTATATACTATTGAAAATGGTTAAATACCCTTAATTAGCAAATAGATTTAATGTGATCTCAACAAGATTTCAGAAGGATGTTTGTTCATAGGTATTGAACAGATATGTCTTAAGTTTGTACAGAAGAACAAAAAAGCAAGCAACAGATGTGTTGATCTGGAGGGAAAAAGCACAGTCATATGCTTTACTTACAGTATATGAAGTTCTGAGACAAAACTGTAACTAATCATAGAATAAGGTGGAATGATGAACCAAAAGACCAGTGGATGGAGAGTTCATAGTCTAGAATGTTCACAATGTTGTTTCCACTAACTAATACCATGGTACTAACATTTTTTTGTTTGGGAATTCACACACCATATATTTTTAAAGATTTATTTTTAAAATGAACCAGGCCCAGTACATCTGGGGAACAATAAGTGTTGTTAGCCACTGATTAATCTCTCTATCTTCATATATAACATGTTTTGATTAAATCTACCCTCATTCCATCCTCTCTAAATCCTTCCATATTTCTGTCATCATCACCCAACCTCATATTCTCTTATTCTCTCATTGTCTACCTCTCAGCGGCTCTCTCCTCACCCAGTCCACTTATTTTTAATAATGCTTGCATTTGTATGGGCTGTCAAAGCATGGGTAGGTAGCCTTTCAAGGATCACAGACCTACTAAAGTTAACTTACTTTCCTTCCCTCGGCAGCCATCAATTCCCAATAGCTCTTCAGTTAGGCAAAGGACTTCTTGAGCCCCTAGCCTATCCATGGTGGAGTTAATCTTGGGCAGATATTGTACATGCAGTCACAGTCAATGTGAGTCCATGTCTATCTGTGGATTTAACCCAAAAGTATTTACTAGCAAATAGTTTGACTCAATTGCAGATACAAGCAAACAGCTGGTCAGTGGTTTTTGGTCAAATGGAAACCATGAGGACCTGATAAAACACCAACTAAATAAGAGTCAACAGAAAATAAAACAAGAGACAAGATGTCACAGAGGAAGCACAGGAGGAGATGCATATGGCCTCAGAATGTGGTGGCTTCTAAATTTGAGAGGATAAGGAGTTTGAGATCAGCCTCTGCTATGTGGGGAGTTTAAATCCAGTGTGAGCTACATAAGACACAATAAAACAAAACAAAAACCTAGGGACATTAAAACAACTTATACAATGGAAACAGACTCTTTATCGGAATGTGGTTGTGCAGCCTGTGATTCCAGCACCTGCCAGGCATGCCTAGGAGGATCTGAAATTCAAGATTCCCCTGAACCACACAATGAAACTATATCTCAAAAAAGTAACTAATAGATAAATAAGGAAGGAGGCTGGGAGTGTAACCAAGTGAAACATTTTGCCTGGTGTCAGCATTGTGAAGCTCTGGACTTGATATACAAGAAGGAGAAGGGGGGAAAGGAAAGGAAGAAAAGGATGTAAAGGGAATAGGCAAAGAAAAAGACAGAAGGGAGAGATGAAGGGAAAGGGAGAGAGAAAAGAAGGAAGAGGGATAGAAAGTAGGAACAGGAAGAGGGAAGCATCTCTTGCATTGTAAACGACAGGGTACAGGAGATTTTGCCTCTGTGTATTCAAAGTTATATTGAAAATTCTAATCACTACAAAGACAAACAGATGGCACAAATATATAGACAGGCTTGAAGGAAGACATGAAACTACCACTATATTCAGAGTAAACCATCACTCCCTTAAAAATCAATTTAAGCTACAAAGGAATTATTAGAGACAATGGATTTTAAAAGGGGCATTAGAGAAAAACTAAATCTATGGTCTTGAGTTAATAGAAAAGCATTCATCTGTATTCATTATTGTTTCAAGTAACAAAAGAGGTGCCAGCTTCATAGTTTTTCTGTAAGTCTGAAACAGCTCTTGACAGTCTGCTTAAGAATGCATTTTTATGGACAGGAAGGTTGCGGTGTGAAGATGTCATCATTGCTAATGTAATGGGATGTTTATAGGTAAGCCATTTTCCTGAAATTCCTGAAAAGGATATTTATAGAGCATTCAGATGGTTTAAAACTTCAACCAGAAAAAAAAAATCAGATGCTGGGAAATCTGGGACAATTGTGAAGAAGGCCTGGGTAGAAATTATGCTTTCAATGTTCTACAGTTTTGCAGAAATTTTGAACAGTTTGGGAAGGGTTGGGGACATAACAGTTAGTGTTTTCAATTAAAATATACCTGACTGAAGTAACTTGAAGAAGGAAGGTGTGTTTTGGTTCACAGTTTGAGAATGAAGTTCATTATGGTGGGGAAGTCATGATGGCTGGAGCTGGAGGATGGTAACCCACAGTTAAGAAGCAGAGAGAGGCAGACGCTGGCAACCAGCTCTCTTTCTCCATCTTTGAATAATCTTTTTATCTTTGTTTTATGTGTGTGACTGTCTGCCTACATGTTTGCGCATTACATATATACAGTGCATGCAGAGCCCAGAAGAGAGTATTGGCTTCCATGGAATTGGAGTTATAGGTGATTGTGACCTGTCATATGGATGCTCGGAACCTAACCTGGGTCCTCTGGAACCAGTGCTCTTAACCACTGAGGCGTCTTCATCTTAATCAGTCCACGACCCCAGTCCATGGAATGATGCCAACTGCAGGTAGTTTAGGGTGGGTCTTCCCACCTCAATAACCTTGACCTAGAAATTCCCTCATAGACAGGGCCAGAGCTATGTCTTCTAGGTGAGTCTGTCAAGTTGATAATGTATATTAACCATGACAGAGAGATAAATTCATCACTGAGGCAAAATAGGAAGTCCAGATTTGAACCTGTGATGCAAATTGAACCTAGGTCTAAGCTAGGAAAGACTAGACCAATTGGGAGTTAGGATTATAGACAGAGTTTCTGTCAAGCCTGATCCTGTCACCCTTCAGCCCCAAATAAACACACAGAGACTTTATTAATTATAAACTGTTTGGCCAATACCTTAGGCTTCTAACCCATAACCATTAATCTATATATTTCTACATGATCTTATCTTAGTGGAGAATGTCCAGACCTGTTACTCCTTTACCAGATACATGGCATTTCTCTGGCCATTCCTCTCTGCATACTCTCCCCAGAATTCTCCTTGTCTTATAGCTTCTCCTATGCTTGCTGCCTGGCTACTGGACAATCAGTGTTTTATTCATCAACAAATAAAAGAAAAATATATACAGAGGGACATCCCCTATTATCTCCTCTTTTCTGTCTAAATAAAAGGAAGGTTTTTTAACTTTAACATAGTAAAATTATGTATAGTAAAAGTTATACATAATTTTAATTTCAAACAAGAATTATATTTAAAATATTTAGTTTATTAACATTTAGCAAAATTTAAAGAAAATAATTTATCATCTATCCTATCTTTGTAATTCTAAAATTGTATATGTAACTCATCTTTTGTCATAACTAAAGGATACCATAACTATCTGTCTTCAACTCCATCAAAGACCCCAGAAGAATACTATATAAACTATAGAATTTATAGTGACATCTCACTGCCTGTACAGTTACCCCAGGTTCCTCTGTTATATTGGGGCCTCCATCTTCAGCCCATATGCTGCACAGGACTGTCTGAGGAAGGAGATTAGACTGTCTTAGGGAGTAGTGAACTTCTACTTCATACCACAAGCAAAATCCTCAAAGTGTACTATATAAGACTGGCACAATTAAGCTATAAATCATTCTTTGTTTTTTTGTTAGTTGGTGCCAAGGACAGGATCCAGTAAAATACCTTACAAGGATTCTTACTACTGAGCCACATCTTGGGCACTTAATTTTCTTCTAGAATTAGAACTATTTTGAGACTCTGAAATAAGCACTTTGTGAACTGCATGGTACATTAACTAAAATTTAAAGTGAATAATTTCTAGCAAACATAAACTGGAAAATGTTCTTCACCAATATAAACCTTGGGGAAAGTAAGAAAATGGTTGCATTATATATTGGGAGAAGTTTCGTGGCTAAAGAGTCAAAAACTGTATCCATTATATGAATGCATACACAAGTCCCATGAAGCAAAATAATTCAATGGAGAGGAAAGGGAATACAGGCATGGATTTTGTGTATAGAATGAGGCATGTAGAACCCATTTGTTAGGTCCAAATCAGGTGCCCCAAATGCCAGGTGCCCCAAATGCCAGGTGCCCCAAATGCCAGGTGCCCCAAATGGCAATGCTAGTGACAAGGTCCTAAACAGAAGGACTCTGACTGGGCAAACAGAAGCCTGAACTCAACCTTCCCCATGGATCTTGTAAGGCAGGTTTCTGTTCACCTTCCTTCTCCACCCAATGGTTGACTACTTCAATCATGGGCATCTAGTTCCAGATGAATCCTGACAGCCTTCATCAGCTAAGTGCCCCCATCTTGCTGACTATCATATACAATTCACTTGCTTTCCTGCCAAACTTTGGTCCTCTATTCTCAGAGGCAGAACAGCAGTTTGTTTTTCCAATAAACTTTTCATTCTATCCACAGAGTGGTCCAGTCCATTTCTTATCCCATAAGAATAACAAGAGACAATGAATAGTACATAGGTAATGGTGCAATTAAAGACCACCATGACATACATTCTCCACCTGTCTGATGGACAAGTTTCCTCTAACATCTAGAATGACATACAGAGGAGATGTTATATGCATTTGGAGGAGGCATATCACTAATTATGGAACTAGTTCCTACTGGAAGAGTGCAAACTCTGGCCAGCTTGTAGAGCTACTGTATGGTATTCAGGTGAAGCTTGCTGGCTTTATCAGTAGATAAAGAATGGTACTGCAGGCCCCATGCTGAGTGAGACTGAGGTGTTATGACATTCTCCTATATTTTGCCCCAGAGAGACAAATGTGTCTATACACCAGGAAGGATATCTACAACAGACCCAAGACTAAATCCACAAAGTCCAGCTGAGTGAACCAATTCTTTTATCAAGGTTACAGAAGGAACATAAGTAAAACATGAAGTTCCATTACAAAGTCCACCCAAGCATAGGTGAGAACTGAAGAATGCTGCTGCACATAGCTCCACCGAATATTCTCCCATGCCAGCACCTGTATACTGTTTCTACAGCATTGAGGAGTCTAGTTAGCTCTGTGTTATCCTTCCTTGCTTATTTATGTATTTAGTTTTGCTTGTAGAATTTACATGATTATATCTGCATTTGTGTGTTTTAGTATGCACACAGCCTCATTGAAGCCAGAAGTCAATTCTGGTCATCTTCCTCCTTTATCATTCTCTACATTATGTTTTGAAGCAGGAAGGGTCTCTCACTGAACTGGGATTTCACTGATGATTGGCTGGTCCTCAGGCTCCCTAGGGCCAGGATCACAGACAGGCACTACTACATCCAGCTTTTGCACAAGTGCTGTGATTCGAACTCAGTTCCTCATGTTTGAACATGTGAGCACTTTCCCAACTGAGGCAACTTTCTGGCCTACCTTGAGTTCTTATAACTTCCTTGTAGTTCTTCCTCTCACAAAGGGGGTGCTTCGATCTAGAGGAAATAACTGCCAAATAGATGTTAGAAGGCCCTGTACCCTCGGAAACAATTCTCCTCCACGGAGCAAACTGTGGATTCTGAAGTGTCATCTAAGATGTTTTCAATGGGAATGAGCCTAAGCAAAGAAAGTAAAAACTGAAACCAGAGAGAATAAGCAAGTATCTCCTCAATATCAACCTCATTGAGTTTCTCAACAAGAGTGGGTATTTGCAGAAGATAGATTCAGGAATTAACTGTAAAACTAGTGATAAGCATTGTTTTTCATGATTGCATTTTAAGAAATGGATACATTGCTCAGTTAATTTCATTATAGTTAGTGTTTATTTTCATTTAAATTCTATAACCCCATCCATTTTTCTCCTGACAATTTATAGCACTTCAGTGTGTCCTTAACTTCTCCATTTTAAAAACATATATCTCAATCAGCCTTTTTAATGTTTAACTTTTTAATTTTAAATTTTTACCCAGTTTTATTGATGTGTATCTGTGTTTGTCCATTGTATTCACCACATGCACATAGCACCCATGGATATTAAAAGAGAGTGTCAGACCCACCTGGGTCTGGAGTTACAGGTGGTTGTGAGCCACTCAAAATGGGTGCTGGGACTATAACTAAGGTTCTGTAAGAGCAGTAAGCACTCCACTGAACCATCTGTCCACGTGCAGTTGATGTCTTTTTAATAAACTTAGCATCTTACCATTTTGACACTTGACATATATGATTTAATTTTGAAGTTTCTTAGTGGAGTGTGTGTGTGTGTGTGTGTGTGTGTGGTGTGTGTGTGTGTGTGTGTGTGTGTGTGTGTGTGTGTGTGTATACTAGGCATGCACATAGTTGTATATACAAGTGGGCTCATGCATGTAGCAGCCAGAAGTCAACACTGGTTGTCTTCTTCAAAAGTACTTCACTTTATTCCTTGAAAAATGGTCTTTCCATGATCCCAGAACTCATTGGTTGACTAGACTAGCTAGTTGTAAGTCTCCAGGGAGCCTCTTGTCTCACCATCTTCATGGGTTACAGATGTGCATGATGATATGTGGGATTTTTATGTGAATGCTGGGATCTGAATTCAGGTCTGAATGTTTTGGATTGTTGTTACTTTACCAAATTCTTTATCCTACTTACTGGAATTTGAAGACGTAAAATAACATCTTCAATTAGGATTAATATGAAATAAACATTAATCACTACTCACTCCCTTGTGGCTATAGGACACCCCGACAGGTACACAAATCCCCATGTCTGCAGATACAGTGTTTGCACAGAACCTTCCAGCATAAATCTGCATGATTTATGTCTCTTGTATATTATCCATACTGTCTATGGTCCTGTAGTGGTTGTGTAAGTAGCTATAACACTTCACTGACTGGGGAATGATGGTTAGAAAGGAGTTTGTAACACAGATGAGATGATCTGAAAAATAGTTCCTTTGAGCTTGCATGTGGGTGAGAATCTCACCAATAATCAGTACCACAGATGATTGGCAGAGCCCACAGATGATTGGTGGACTACACAGATGATTGGTAGACTCCACAGATAACTGGGAGACTCCACAGATTGCTGGTAATACTTACAGAGGGCTGGTATACTCCCTGGATGATTGGTAGACGTCACAGATGAGTGATAGACCCTACAGATAACTAATAGACTCCACAGATGGATAGTAAACCCCACAGAGGGTTGGTAAGCCCCACGGAAGATTGGTAGATCCCACAGATAGTAGACTCCACCAATGATTGGCAGGCCCTAGAGATGCTATATCTCAGAGATGGCTAGTAAACCACCTGTGCTTGGGTCACAGCTGCACTGTGTCCTCATGCCATTCACTCTTGTGACTCTAACCACACTCAGCCTTAACATGTTTCAGAGGAGGTCTTCATGGCAGTGACTAAAGCTCACATCTCAAGATAGCATATAAAGAGGTAAAGAGCACAGTCTCAGATCTAAAAACACAGTACATTGGAATGAAAACTGCAAATTTACACTTTGCAGAAGATGATGTCAGATGATGCTAGGGAAGGAGATTTTGAACAAATAAGAGCAAATGACCAAAAAGAAGAACCTAGGGAGTTGTGTGATAGCTCAGGGGACAAGGGTAAAAGTCCTAGTCTAAAAGCCTGGTGACCTGCTTCAATCCCAGAAACCCACATGGTAAGAGAGCAAGCTCACTCCAGCTAGCTATCCTTCAATGTACATGCGTGTACCTGAGCCTACCCACAACACACACATAAATAAATGAATATACAATTATAAAAAGAAGACAAAAAACTCATTTCACTAAAGATCAGCATAAATATGTCAAGTGGCAACTACAAAACACATTTATGATTCATGTGACTGACAGAGCCCTCAAATGTGAGATGCATCTGAAGCAAAGGTAGTTTTAAAAACAACCCAATAGCCAAAATAGATATCTGAGCCTTTCATAGCAGGGCAAGTCGAAAGGCAGTGGGCACAGATATTTTTATTAAAAGAAGTCCTAATTAATAATCTCACACAGAGGTGCTACAAACAAAATTCCAATTTCAAGCCAAACAGATTGGCATAGATTGGCATTAAAAAAAACATCTGTAGACAAACACAAGACAATTATACTGCTTATATATTGCTTACTCAACACTCTGGGGAGTAAAAAAAATATTTACCTTCACCCTTCAAAAGCTAAATATACTCATAACCTATGACCGAGCTGAGCACTTCTATAATTATAGCCCTCCCAACAACAGCTATGACAAAAATTGAAAACCAAAAATTTACACAAACTCAGCAGGAAGTACACACAGAATGCTCATACCAGTGCTATCAAGATCCCATTGACTTGCAAACATCTCAGACAAGATGGGTCACACTGTGAGGAAAGGGTTCATCTCACACAACAGTGGGAGCACAGGCACAGCTAGAGGAAGACCCAGGGACACACCCTTAACCTTTGGGCCAAATGACAAAAGACAACAGAAGGACTTCTGCCTTTTGTTTAAAATAGAAAACTAAAGGAGAGCTGAGCTGGCCTGCTGCTCAAAGGTTACACACCAGTGTGGTAAAATGGTAAAGAAAACCCAAAGATTCACAGGACAGACTAGACTCACTAAATGATGCTTTGGTTAGGATCATAAAGAAGGACTTAGGAGTTGACCCTCCAGAGTTTTCTTCCTCCAAAGGAAAGCACACACCCAAATGCTTATTATATGCATTTAGAATATTTCACTTTGGGGGAGTCAAAACTTATTTATAAAAGAGAGAAAGATAATGAAAGAAAATATGCTATTATAGTGTATGCTATTATAATATGCTATTATAGATACAAGAAATATATGGTGGAAGTCAAAGTAACGTGTAAAATGAGACAAAGGCTGTCAAGCCCCAAATCTTTCACCAAAGAAGTCCTGGAATAATATGAAGAAAGATCCTGCACACACGATCCGGCACACACTTGTACAAAGATGTAGACTGCTCCCTGTGGGAAGCTGGAGTGAAGATGGTCATGATGGGTGCTGTCCCACAGGAATATTTACTGTGTGGGGGGAAACTCTCAAGTTGAGCTATGCATACAATCCACCATGACTAGCCAGGAAAGACAAATGATGGAAAACGATGGGGTGCTGAGAGATGGCTCAACTGGCAAAGTACCTGAGTTGGACAGCCAACTGCCATGTGAAAAACTCTGCCACAATGATGCAAGCCTTTTATCCCAGTGATAGGGAAGTGGAGGCAGGCAGGTCCCTGGGTCTGCTGGCCAGCCTGCCTAGCCTAATTGTCATTCCCCAGGTGCCATTGAGAAACCCTATCTCAAAAAGCAAGGTAGCTGGAGTCTGAGGAGGAAGGCACCAAGGCTGACCCCTACCCCCCCCAACACACACATTCATCCACACACATGAACATTCACAGAGAAAATTAATGAAGGAGAATTTTCAAGACTCAATAAAGTGCATGAGAGATATTCTAACACCTTGCTACACTACGTAAAAAATGTGGAGCTGGAATTCAAGCAGATCAATCAACCAAGTAAAAGGCAAACTATACAAATGCACACAGGTGTTCATTATAGGCAGAGGCGCTATCAAATACAGAGCTAAGATGAGCCATGAATACCTGTGTGGAAAAGTGTAGCAAGCTATGAAAAAGCAGTGCCAGTGGCTTTAGAACCCCACTCCTCACATCAACAGACATCTGAAAGGATTGGCAAATATAAAAAGAAGGACTAGGAAAAATAAACACAGGAGTCACAGAGCAGTGGTGTTTTGTCTCCCATCCATCTACTTTGCAGGCCAGGTTGTCCTGCCCAACTGCAGCCAACACAGAGCTTGAACCACAAGGCACTTTCCTGGAGCACAACCTGACAACTGAACAAAACTGAACAAAATTTTCTCCACCTGTCCTCTGGAGCTCTACACAGAACTAGAAAGGCCTGGACTTGCTGAAGGACAGCTGCCAGGTGCTCTCCCAGGTCTCTCCTGTATCCCACTGGCTCTTACATGAGTCTAAGTGTTACCCTCTCAAATGTGGGCATCCTGTGAATCCCCGTATCTAGGCTCCACTTCTCTGAGAATGGATATAAAAGAAGAAATCATTAAAATAGATTTAAAATATTCTAGGGCGTGAAAGCCTTTTTTAAAGACCGCCATTAAAACCACAAATTATAGAAAAAGAAATAATTCTATTAAAGTTTTAAACAGCATGATAAAAATGTATAACCTAAAAGTCAATAGACCAAAACAAAATAAGTGTATGAAAAAATGTATGCTTGTGTGTGACTATAAATAGATAGACACAGGTGGAATGTTTGTTATTAAGAAAGAAATCATCTTACTTTCTTAAAATTTAAGCAGAGCTACCAAGTCATTAAAAATATATCAATTCAACAGAAAAGCATAAAAGGAGTGAACCAAGATTTTGTGAGGAATGATGACCTCCTCTTCATCCTAATGAGCACTGGAGACTCAGAGCTGAAAATGCAGGGAAGTTTAGTCAGTGATCTCAGAAGATCAGGTAGTTACTCCAAGAATCATCCCACTCAGAGCAGGTAACTCTTTTCGTAACTGTGAACTCAAGTCCCTGCTTTCTTTCCTCATGACTGGATAATCAGGGGGTATAATCTTATGTGTCATCTGCCAATTATATTTGTCTATTTGTCAGCAAAGACAGTACATAGTTTCTTATTTATTTATTTATTTCATTTTTAATTTTTTTGTTTCATTTTACAGTCTAACTACAGTTCTCCCTTCTACCCCTTCTTCCATCCTTCCCTGCCTACTCCCACCCTCTTCCTCTCCCCAGCCCATCCCCAGTCCACTCCTCTTTATGGGTGAGGGCTCCCATGACAAGCCAACATATTCTGGCAAAATAGGTTGGGGCAGGGCCCCAGGCCCTCTCCCATATGTTAAGGCTGGGCATGGCATCCCACCATAGGGAATGAGCTCCAACAAGCTAGCTCATGTACCAGGTTTGTATCATGGTCCTACTGCCAGGGGCCCCTCAGATAGCCCAAGCTTCACAACTGTCTCCCACATATAGAGTGCCTCGTTTAGTCCCCTGGAGTCTCCACTGTTGTAGATCTAGAGTTCATGAGTTTTCTCAAGCTTGGTTCAGCTGTCTCTGTAGATTTCTTCATCATGATCTTGACCTTCCTTGTTCATATGTTCCCTCCTCCCTCTCTTTGCCTGGATTCCTGGACTTCACCTGGTTCTCGATTGTAGAGCTGAGTCTGGTTCCAACAATTACTGGATGAGGGTTCTGTGATAATAGTTGGGGTATTCATCAATCTGATTACAAGCATAGGCCAGTTCTCGGGCATCCTCTCTACTATTGTTAGGAGATTTAGTTGGGGTTGTCCCTATATTCTTGGGAGTTACCTTAGCACCAGGTTTCTCCCTAAGTCCACAGTGGCTCACTCTGTTAAGATACCTTTTTCATTGCTCTTCCACTGCATCCCTCCCCACCTAGGCCATTTTGTTCCCTCCTGTTCTCATCTCCCTGCCCTTGCTACTCCCACCCCCAGTTTCCCCCATAGATATCATCTAATTTCTC
This sequence comes from Cricetiscus sungorus, assembly GCA_030556225.1. Lineage (NCBI taxonomy): Eukaryota > Metazoa > Chordata > Mammalia > Rodentia > Cricetidae > Cricetiscus > Cricetiscus sungorus. The sequence continues at coordinate 15,625,042 of JANBXA010000031.1, read as the reverse complement.
TTCCTAGGTTGATCCATGTGTCCCTCTTAGAAGGGACACCTA